>JAJJMC010010567.1:1354539-1439765 GCA_023531435.1 Papaver californicum | reverse complement strand
ATCGGTAGGTGATTCAAACTACTTACCTACTGATTATAATGGAAAATTTGAACAAAATAACTTGTTAAAAATAAATCTCTTGCAATTCAATTGATAACTCATAAAAACAACCACAATTTAGTGTTAGACAGTTAAACACCAGAGACATATCCATAAAGTAAACAACCACAATTTAGTTTCTAATTCTTTTGGTTTTGGTACGAGGACGACGAGCACCAGGGGATAACAATCTTTCAGCATCATCGGCATTGGCTTCACCCTCAGAGGCATTTGCTTCAGCATCAACACTCGTTGAACCGAGAGATCTTTTAGTGTGCTTTGTTGTTAGCCTCTTAGGCTTATTCGCAGATTTCTCCCAAAACTATCTAGCATAGGCTTCATTATCAATGTTGTCAATGGGGTCTTTATGCTCTATCATCATTTTCTTAATTGATGAAGGCACTCCCGCATTTATGCACTCAGCTATCTTCCTTGAGAAAAATGCAAACCTTTTTAGGCAATAAAAATCAAACGATTATTATCTAAAATATTGAGCCGTAATACTAAAATCAAAAGGAAATAACATTACGTACCATTCTTTCATAACCATAGGGTTTGTCTTTTGATTATGTAAGTATATTCGGACACAATGGTGGTCTTTCCTTTATCTTCACGGATCACATGAAGATGAGAATGTTGTCGGTACCATACCATATAGCGTGGATCTGCCTCATCACCTCGGTTGACAGGTCTACCCTCGTTGATCATATATTGCATCTTGTTGTTCCAATCTTCAACGGATGGGTTATCAGAGTAAACTACTGTGATAGAGTCCTTACCACAAGTAGATTTATCGACGTGCAATTTGAACCTGCCGCGCATGTGACTCATAGGTTCTTCTTGGACATAACCGAGTTGACGCATCACCCTAGAGGCATTGTACATGACATATCCAGTGGGATGCCACAAGGGTCCATAGTAGAACGACAACTCAGACCTTCCCGCTATATGACCACTAGCTCGGTCTTCCCTGTATGGATCAAAGCATACATCTTTGGACGCCATCGAGTCTAATTTCCTCCTCAAAGAAATCAACTCTTGCTCCTTAGACCTTGAGTGGTTGTTGTCAAAGATGTACTTTGTTCCTCGGGGTGTTCCTTTTTCCTATGACGGATTCTCTTTCGCCAACTCGAGGGACGAGAAGTGGTCATAGATCCATGTCTAGTGTACATATCAAACCAAGTATGAGAAAATTGATTTTTTAAAAGAGGAAAAAATAAATAACAATCAAACCATCAATAGAGTTACCAAAATACCTGTAGTAGGCTCACGCTCCCGGAAATTTGGCTAGTCTGTTCCCTGGATGCCTTTCTCAACTCTTCCATCAAGAACACATGACATGCGGTGCCCCACGAATAGTCATGAACTTTGTTGAGGGGATGCAAAAGTTGTTGAAGGTTGGCGTCGACCCGGTTGCCACTAGCATTGGGGAAAATTACACATCCTTAAACACAGAGAAGATATGCAGTGGCCACAGCATTGACCTGGTCATCGCTAAACTTTGGGTTCATCTCTTCTTTATCCTTGGTGCCTCTGAACATTTTCATCAGTTGAACCATGTTGAACTGTCTGGTTTTGTAAGGAAAGCACCGTTGGAACTCTTGGTCGGATGTCGCACGATCCCAACCAAGGCACCTCTCAGTATAAAAATAAAGTTGTTCCCATCTTAACTGCTTCACATAATCAAACTTCACCGACGTACTATGGTCAGTGAGACTTAGAATCTGCACCACATCTTCGGGGGTGATTGCCATCTCTCCCCACGACATGTGGAAGGTATCGGTCTCAGGATACATCCTCTCCATGAAGGCTGATATCGACACCCAATCGTAATGTAACATTGAATTCTCGACAGCCGTAGATAAACCCGAGTGCAGTATAATTTACTGGAACCGTTCACACTCACCTTCTAACGGCCAATCTTTCATCTTTGTTGGTGCAGCCGTAGGTTTGAGTAGACGAACCACATTAGAATGGTCCTAATATACACGAAGAATTAAAAAATAATTAGAATAACAGTTAACACTTCTACGAATAAGAACACAGTATGTTAAGAATGGTGTTTTATAATTATCACCTCAGTTGAGTAAATTTCTTTCGCCCAAAAGTATTTGTACCCAAATAATAGATCTCCTCCTTCTCTTGGGAGGCCAGAGATTTGGCCTTCTTGAATACCCTTCATCTTCAAAGAGTCGGGGACCTTGTGTCCTCCTTTCTTCTTAGCTGGCTTCTTTGTACGGCTTGGTCCTCATTCATCTTGGTATCTATCTTGTGGAGCACTTGGTTCTCCTTCTTCTTCGTTTCTACTTCTTGGAACACTTGGTTGAGTTCCTTCGGTGATAACAATTTTGCTAGCGCTCTTTTGTCTTCTTGCACTAGCAGTTATTTTCTTACCCCCTTCATGACGAGGCCTCGAAATAATTGTATCGTGGGAATGCTTAGATCGCCTTTTCCTTCTTTGATTCAAAAGAAAGAACAATTAGTTCCAACAAGACACCGTTTAATCACTACATAATCGGTAGAAAAAGTGCATTAAACTCAACTGATTGTTCATAATCGGTAGTCAAAAAAATAAAGTAACTACTGATTGTTCATAATCGGTAGCTCGGGCTCTATATTATCTACCGATTGTGCATAAAAATGGAACAAAAAAGTCTATGGACACACATACAATCGGTAGTTACATAAAAAACTAACTATTGATTATGTGTAAATATGGGTCCAGGAGTATAATTGGTAGTTAATGACTAAATATAACTACCGATTATGGTCGATGTTTTGAGGAATCACTAACTTTCATAATCGGAAGTTTAACCCTATAAGAAACTGATTATGCCTAAATCTTGGTCCAGGAAAATAATCGGTAGTTTATGACTAAATATAACTACCGATTATGGTCGATGTTCATGAATCACTAACTTTATAATCGGAAATTTAACCCTATACGAAACTACCGATTATGCCTAAATTTTGGTCCAGGAATATAATCGGTAGTTAATGTGTAAACATAACTACCGATTGTGCATGGTGTTCATGAGCAATGAAGAACACTAACATAATCGGTAGTTAAATACAAACACGAAACTACCGATTATGACATCTAACCTAAAACACTTGATATTCTAGTGACGAATTCATTCGATTGAATCAAAATAAACACAAATAATGGTAAACCCTTACCTTATTGGAGCCATTACAAAGTTCTGAAGAGTCTGATTGTCGGAATCGGTCTCCGTTTCTAGGTCATCATCTTCATGTTCTTTGCGTTCTTCAACGATCTTTTTATTTCTTATTCTCTCGGCAAAATTCGGCCAGTTAGTATTAGCAGGTTGACGTGTTGTTTGCTTCTTTCTTTCCATTTTTAGATTGTAATTACAACGATGAATTGATTTACGGTTATACGATGAATTGGTTTACGATTAATCGGTTTACGATGAATTGGAAATGCCACAATCGGTAGTTTGAAAACAAGAGAATAAGAAGAGAAAAAAAAGATTGATAATCGGTAGAGAAGAAGGTAAGAATGGTTTAGGTTTACATTTTTAAACTTTTATTAGTGAAAGGGTTAATGATAATTATTTGATTACTGAGAGAGTATTTAAGTATTTTTTACATACCACTAGGTTGTCCTATAACTACATCTATGGAATGGATTTAAAAAAACGGCCCTAAATTAATTTTGGGTGGCCCTCAAAATTATTAGGATATTAAAGTACTTACTCATTTATGTCTGGTGTTGATGTTCTGAGTTTGTGTGCATGTATACAGCTTATCTTTTAAATAAGCGTCTGAGCAATTATTTGCACAAGTCATAAATATCACGACGGTCTTTAGAGCTTACTCTACTGATTTTATTTAGATGTGATTGCTTAATATTTCCTTGGTTATATTATTAGACAACTTGAGTATTTAGTTTGTGGACAATATAGATAACTATTGTTAGCTTTGTGTGCCATAGGCCTTCATTTGGTTAGAAAATTCTTTGGGAATAAACGGATTTCTTCATTGATCTCTAGCTTTGTTATGGATGTGTTAAAACATATAATATTTTGGTCTTGCTGTGCATCATTTTAATGTTCAAGTATCAATTATCTAGAACCAGGGTACTAGTGTAGAGTTCTATATGCAACTTTATGGTTCATAGGGTATGGTTTCTATTTTTGAACTGTTCGCGTGGGTGAAGATTTAACCGATGGTTCCTCATAGAAATTGTTTGTCCAAGTGTCCACTATGCTCGTTTAAAATGCAAGAAGTTTAGACTTGTGGTCTGGAAGCTATACCATAGAATTTACAAGCAGCTGGAACTGGAAATTCTTAAACGGTAACACCTGGCAGGGTTTTGCCGGTCAATTTTGGAGAACTTAGAGCAACTGCAATCACGCGATCAAAAGTAGGATCAAAGATGTTTTTTGATCTTTAGTCGAGAAAATCATGTCACAGCCGTGCGATTAAAGATTACGTTTAATCGAGAAAATCTATTGTACCAGATTAAAAGTAATCGCTCATCGACGACTAAAAATTATGATCAAGCGAGGCAATAGAAGTTTGTTAGGAAATAAACGGTGTACCAGCATTTCGTTCAAAAACACGGGCGTAAAGCTGGTAGTTCGCCAGACGCAGCGGTATGTTGAGGCTTCGCCTGCTGAAACGAGAATCTAGAGTACGACTTACCCCCAAGCGCAACACCAGAGTTTCTCCCATTGTGAGCGATTACTTAGTATGCCGTTTGGGCGAAGAGCTAGGGTACCGTCTCCTCTTGGGCGAAAAGTTGAAATTTCGCTCATTATCAGGCGATACACTATCACACCGTCTGTAGCAAGCGAAGTTGCAGTATCCCGTCCGTCTTCTCAAGCGTAGCGCTAACACTTTGCTTAACAGTATGCGCAACACTAGAATCTCGCTTGACTATCCATGGTTGTTCTTGGAACGAATTAAAGATCAAATTTTTTAATCTTTAGTCTTTGAGGGTAATCGCACGACTATAAATGCGCTTAGACTCTATATTAATCCTGGGAGTCTCCTTAGAAGTTGTAGATAGACTTCTCTAGTTCCCAACGAGATATCATTCGCTTATTTTCATTGAGTAAATAAATTGGTACTGTTAAGTTATGTGATACATTATGAATTTGGACTTCATTAGTTGGAATCGGAATGCATGATACGTTGGTATAAATTTGAAACCACTGCAAATTGGTATGTCATTTCTCCACCGTTATAATTACTTATGTACTGTGATAAGATAAGAAGAGGTTAGAGGTGAAAGGTAGCGTAATGCATTTAATTGTTTCAAGGTTAGGCCAAGACTAGTTTAACTAAATATATTTGTCCATTCTTCTAAATTTTAGTTTGCAATAATTATATAGTAAAGTATCCTAACAGAATGAGCTGACTCCTGTTGTACATTCAAGTGTTAAAATTTACTAAGTGAAACTCATCGACCTTAACTTCGCATGTGATGTTATTTAGTGTGCATTGCTGTAAACTGAGATTATTCAGTGAGAGTCAAATGAAAGCTCATCTTGTTATGTGAACTGGAACCTTAGCCAAAATTAATTATTACGACGAGCTTTTGTATCTAATAAGTGAAGGCGATTTAGGTTCTATGTGAAGTGGTTTGAATTCTCCTTTATGCTTTGCCAATGCATGATTTTTTTTCTTTTTTTTTTTGTGATGAATTACGGTCGTACTTGATCTCTTTGATTTATAAATGAGGTACATAGACAGTTGATTTACGGTTCAACACAACTGCGTGAGGTAATTTATACTGTCTAAAAGGGTTGGTTGCTATTTGGCAGTTCATACCATCTATTTGGAGATGATTGTAACCTTGGAAGTAAGAGGTAGTTGCAGTACTGGTTGTTCATACTACTTTGAGAGATAATTGTAATCTTCGAGGTTGTTTATATCATCTAATAAGAAGTGAATGGTGATTGTTGGATACCAATTCATATAACCAAATAAGACTTGGAGATGGTTATTTTCATTTAGAGGCAATTCATATCATCTGAGAAGAATGATTGTTGTTTATGATGACAGTTCATACCATTGATTTGGAAATGATTACTAACTCTCTTGAGTAGTCCATATCATTTTTGAAAGATGGTCTGTTGAGCTTGACCTAGTACTATGAATTGCCAGGCCCACTGGGGCTCCCACCTACGGGTGGCTACCCGGAAGCGTTAGCTGTAACGGTGACGGTATCTGATTACCCTGACATATTGGCACTAGCCATATCTCACCCGTATGATATGGTTTGTGTTGTCAGACCTTTATTGGCTCTCACCTACGGGTAGGAAACCCGGAAGACCGTTAGCTGTAACAGTGGCTGGTACCCGACTACTCTGGCAGGAGATATTGTATCTTAACACTAAAACGATACGAATCATATGTAGGATTCGGTGACCCTTGAAATATAAAAACAATGATTGTTGGCTTATAAAACAGTTTGGGATAAATCATTGAATATTTGCTTGAAAAATCAAAATGGTCCAAATAAATTTGAAAATTTGGTTTTTCGAGTGGCGTATCAGAGAATTGGAGTTTTCCAAGCGAGTCGTAACCCGATCCGTTGGAAGCAAAAGATTTCTGGCACATAAGCAATAAATGATTACTTGAGATCAAAGTAATTCGTAAACATGAAAACTAGTTGACGAACTTGCTTTAAATGCAAGAAATAATTGCTTGAACGTTAAACGACCTAGCCTTATTCAACATTATGCATCTTATTGCTGCAAGAGTTGTCCTCTAATTACCTAGGTTTCCTCGAGAAACATAATTAGGTTACGAATTTGAAGACTCCATTTGGGATTTGTGAAGCCTGATCAGACTATCATTTACATGATAAATCTTTTTTATCCAGAATTTTATCTTGATTATTGTAGTTCTTGTCTATTCTAAAGGTCCATCTCTTCTACTATACAACCATTCATGAACTATTAAGTGAGAAACAATATTGATAAAAACTACAAGGAGTTCTTCGTCTCTGAACTTGTAGTTCCGCATGATTAATATCTAAGCTTGCCTTGGTTATATATTGTGAGGTAGAACCAATGAGCCTTCTCTATAACTTTTGAAGAGAATAATTTTTCCTAATTGTTTAGGTTTGCTTGATATATTTTTTACCTGGAAATCCCTCAAAGCAAATAGATTTCTGATAGACACATTTTTGTGTCTAAATTGCACCTTAATTTCTAGTGAGTTAGTATTCGATTTTGTGTCTATTACGTGTTTCTATGCTTTTGTAGGTACATTAGAAGAATAAAGATTTGTGGAAAAATTTGCTCAAAAAGTGTTCAAAGCACCCGGGAAAATGGATCAAGGCACCCACACTTTAGATTGGGGCACCCTTGGATCGGGATGAGCTGGATCGGACCAACTCAGCGGGTCAACTCGGCCCAGTCAACTCGGTCAAAGTCAGTTGACCGAGTCAAACCTTCATCGGGACAGTTTCATCGGCAGCAAACTTCTGATTTTCAAATCAGATTTTCTTTGCGATTTCAGCGCAAATTGGGAGTTACCCAATCTAATTCAAGGTTCGTAAAATCGAATAGAAGCTCTAGAAGCCGAAGATAAGGGCCAGAGGAGCATGAATTTGGACGGGAACAGGAATACATCCCTGTTTTGGATTGGCATCAAATTCTCGTCAAACTACCGAGTTATAATGGGATTAGAACATCCTAGAAGACTCCAAAGGCCTATATAAAGAGTTTACAAGCTTCAGAAATAGGGTACGCAGCTCTAGGATCAAGTTTTCTATTTTCCGGCTAACTCTGTCAACGCTGCTACACCGGCCGTCACCGGTGTTCATCCTCACCTTCACCGAAGAAGACAGCTCACCCACACTTTTATCTGTTGCAAAATTTGAAATCTCTGTTGCTATTTCTCACTGTTATATTCTTGGTTGAATTGGGTTGTAACAGTTGGAACTGATTCTGTAACGTGTGTTCTGCGTTACTGTTTAGCTGTTACAGCGTTAATCAATCTTGTAATCTTTCTTTTGAGAAATAGCAACAGAGATTTCAAATTTTGCAACAGATAAAAGTGTGGGTGAGCTGTCTTCTTCGGTGAAGGTGAGGATGAACACCAGTGACGGCCGGTGTAGCAATTTCCATTACCTTGATTGAAACATACGTGAAGGAAATGAAAAAGGTGTCATATTTGAGGCATGGTAGCGCTAGTTTTCACGAAGGAATGTGGAGCAACTCTTAGGTCTATAAAGGACATCATCTAGGGGAATCAAATGTATAGGAGCTTGTAAGATCCAAGAGACATAAGAAGCACGACTGCAGCTGGATTGCTTGTAGGTTTAATTCGGTCTCACCTGCGATTATAGTGGCTTTATATGGTGTTGAAACTAGACAAGGTCCCGATGTTTTAATGCTAGATTGCAGGTTCCTCGTTAACAAAAAAATTGGTGTCTTGTTATATTTTTTTTCCACATTATATTGTTTTACTTTTATAATAGAAATATCACAAGTATAATTTTAATCAACCTAGATAGTTTTTAGCATGATAGTAAATTTGCGTACGAAACTTCTTTTTGAATTCGGATCTTGGAATATTGATCATACAAGACTTTGTCTTGATTGAATTCAGATCTTGCAGTTTCAAGTACATACTAGGTTGACTTTGTGGATTTGTATCTTAACTGATCATCCGAAGAAGGCCTTGTCTTATAATCCTGAAAAAGGATTTCATATCCAAAAGTATTGATTATACAAGTTTTATCCATATAGGTTCACGAAAGGAAAATTTGGTGGTGTACTAGGTACGTTCTCCTTTTCATCCTTGGATAATCTTTATTCAAGATTATTGAATCACAAGGATGATTAACGTACAACTTACTTGTACTTGAATTATAAAGAATTAATTAATTTAATGAGAAAAAGAAATAAAAGCAAGACACTAGAAATTTTGTTAACGAAGAAAATTCCAAGAGAAGAACCCAGGACTTCGTCCAGTTTGAACACATACTGTATTAAGCCGCCACAAGCACTAACTTAATGTATGACTTTTGTTGCGAATGTAGTTGAGATAGAATAAGCCCTACAAGCTACTCTGTTGCAGCTGTGCCCCTACATATCTTAGTGATAGACACATTTACGTGTCTGATTTGTTCCCAATTTGTATATTGTTATCTCTCGATTTTTGTACTAATATTGCTATTTATTGTGTTTTTAGGTATTTCTGGAAGAATAAATAATTTTGGTAAAATCAGATAAAAATACTAAAGACACCCCCATATTGGATAAGGGCACCTTAGTTGATAAAGACACCCCAAGATGGTTCAGGGCACCCACTCTCCTTTCAAAAGAATAAAAAAATGGCGCATAACTCTCTATCTGCTTGATTTGGTCGAAGTAATTTTGGAAAGAATTATAGAGTTTTAAGGCGGAGAATACTCTTGCCTTAGCTAGAAGAGTCGTACATGACCAAAAGTTGTAAAGAAAATCACAAAATATCTCAGACAAAGTGGAAAATTTATCGGCTGTGTTGTGAGAATTTATTCTTATAAAGAATTTTTTTTTGAATATCATCATGTTTCGTAAGGATAAGAAAACAATATCACAACCAACTATTCTCAAGTTATGATTCAAAGAACCTGGTCGTGACTTGATGATCAAATAAAATCCCGAGAAATTTTTCTTTCGACGAAAAGATTCATAGATTAAATAGAGAAGATATTCAAAGATTTGAGAAGCTGGAAAGGAGTTATTATAAGTAGATAAGATATTTAGAGAGTTTGGGAGAGAGGGGAGAGGCTACGGAGAAGAAATCAAGAGTTGCAGAGAAATTTTGTTGCTGCTGTTGTTGAAGAACACGAAAAACAGAGAATATGCGACGGTTTCTTCAACCACTCTGTCACGGTTTCTTCATCCCAACTGCAATATTTATTTTCAGCTTTGCAACATTTATTGTTATCTTTGCGACGTTTATTGTCATCTTTGCAATGTTTATCTTCATCTCTGAAACACTTGCTTTGTAGCAGTGAGTTTGTAACGCCTATAAATATTTTGATCAATGAATAAATATTCTGAGATGTTGTTTACCATGATGAGCTAATTCTCACATAACCAAGGAAATGGAGGAAGTTATTTACGCATGATTAGTGGGTAATTATTCTATTTTCTCTAGTTTACTTATATAATTCACTTAATCACTGCTTCTGCAGAGTTTTAAATTTTTTGCATAATTTTCTTAATTATTTGTAATTCAATTTTATAGGTTATACTTTGTTAAATCGGTTGATAATCTATGCTTAATGGGTACAAATAATATTTGAGGATATGCCTGATTGTTAGTGAATTCAGAAATAAAAAGACTTAAACGGTGACTAGGGTTTTGAAATATTTATAACATCATTCAATCATGTGTAGTAGTGGAATCCAGTGTCTTGGTTAGTTTTAAAATTTTGAAATCAATTTTTCATTTAAGTTTTGCTATTTCTAGTTTAGTTTTAATTCTTAAGTCTAAAATCAAAATCTTCACAAGTTCTTAAACAAACCCTTTCTTACCACTATCACAAATCACATCACTTAGCTCTCGCTACAATCTACTCCTAGGGTTGCTCCACAATCCTTCGTGAAAACTAATGCCACCCTACCTCAACATGACGCTTATTGATTTCTTTTTAGATATCAATCAAGGTGATATTAATCTTTCCTTAGACTTAAACGAATCTAAATCAAAAGATTATGGTTTGTACTCTTCATAACATATAAAAATACCTAATCAAGCAATCTCACAAGAAGATCAATCTTATAACATATCTAGATGAATTTTGTAATATATTCAAATATGGATTTCGATAGATCAACGTTATACAAAATTGAGATTGAAGTTATATCAAATCTTGTATTTGATCAATAATTCTTGAATGACCTTATAACAGAAGAAAATGACCTTTAGAATAAAAAACAATCCCTCTGTCCCAATTAGTTAAAGGTCTAGTTGTTTTCACGCAGATTAAGAAAAATGAGAGAGATTAATTTTTTTCCCAAATATATCCCTTAATAATAATTCTTAAAATATTTAAATCTCATAGTTTTTTGTTTCTTGTTTCTAGTGATTTGATTTTAATGTAGGGATAAATCAGGAAAAAGATAAGAAAAATATGAAAACCTTCATCTATTGTGGGACTTGAAAAACCCTTTCCCTTCATCTAAAATGGGACGGAGGGAGTACAATAGATCAAATCAAGATACAGGTTCTGAAACTGTTAAGAAGATAGTTCTACCTGTGCTTCACGAATCCCCGATTGAAGGCTTTCAAAGTCTTATTATAGTTCTCGAAGAACCTTTGGTGTTGGAGGACAACCTTTGAAACAAGATATACGTCATGTAGGATTGAGATTATATGTTGATGGATATCTACAATATATAGTAATCAATCAAGGCTAGGCTGTTTTGATGCAAGCAATGATCATTTCTTGCAAACTAATTAATTTTAAATGCTACTAAGTTTAAGTTCTTTCCTCGGATACATAAGGTGTGTTTTTTAGTTAGAAATTCACTTGCATTGTGGTTATTTCCATAGTTTGAAGTTTTGAAAAATAATTAAGCATCAAGTAATTACTATAAGTAAATTACTTCCGATTATAACTTCAAACTTCTAAAGTTAGGCGCGTGCATTCTAAGTTGCAACTGTTTAAATCAAGATCCAAAACTTGGTTCACAAGTTGAATCAATTCTTGGAATGACTAATAACGTCTGTCGCACGAAAAAGCTAATAAGAATAACAATTATAAATGTATGAATTGTTTTCCTTTAAAACAAAGTAGAAAAGTGCCCCAAATTCCAAGAATAAAAATTTGGTTGGTTGCACTTTAGGTTTGCGGACTCACCAATTTGGAATGAACTAATAATGTTTGTCGCACGAGAAAATACTAAGATTATAATTATAAACGTGTGAAACGTTTTCCTTGAAAACAAAGAACGAAAGTAACCCAAATCATAAAATAGAAATTTGGTCGGTTGCACTTTAGGTTCACGAACTCAAATGAGTTTCGAACTGAGGAACTTCAAAACTTAATTAGGTTCGTAAAACTCAAAAGATTGGGTTCATGAACTTGAGTGATTTTGGAGCTCAGGAAATTCATATTACTTGTAGGTTCACAAACTCAATTCCCGGGTCGCGAGCTCATGTAATTTTGGAGTTTATGAACTACAAATTTCAAATAGATTCGCGAACTCAAATGATTTTTGGAGTTCAGGAATATCTGGCGCTATGTAGCTTCGCAAAATGACTAATTACATTTGCAAACTCAAATACACAAATTTCATAGAACTTTTCTCACTTGGTTCTTTAATTTGAAATGCATTAAACCGGAACTTGAATTCGAAACATATATGACATGATCCTTATTTGCAATACATTCCATACTAAAGTTATCGACTTTGCTACGTTAGATAGATATATAGAAGGAAAAAGAATCTAAAAGTAAATCAGTCTTCGTTACTAACCTTGAATGAAGTTCTTATGATAGCTTCGTGTGATCTTTAATCTTTAATCTTCAAAAATAACTTGGATGATCCTAAAACTTGTACTACTTAATCTAATATAGACCGAAGCTAATTTGAGTAGGCTAAAAATTAAGAAATATTTTTGATATCTAAATTCAAAATAAAATCGATATACCAACGTATATAGGTTCAACCGAACATTTACTCAAACATTCGATTTCTTAATGGTTATACCCGGTAGATACCCGTCGATTATCAGGTACCTCGATATATATATAATTTTGGCTATGATTAGTCCAAAACAGTTTTATTTGATTTTGAATTTATTTTATTTCTTTTTTTTTACATTTAATCATCAATTAAAATATTAATATAATATTAACAAAAATTTATATTAAAATAGGTTAAATTTAAACTAAAATTATTAATATTAATTAAGATATCTTCTTAGACATTTTAATAGTTTCCAAGAACCAACGGGGGTACCGAGTATTTTATCGGTTCCGGATCTACTAATTTTGGACCCGGATCGAACCAGAACCATTAGGAATCTAAATAGACTCAAATAATCATTCTCAGTTCCGGTTCCTATGATATTGGAGTCGGTATTCACCCGTAGATATCCCTACTTGAAATTGTATCCGAGTTTATCTTGATGTTAATCTCTCTCCACAATTTAATTCAAATCTCAAAGCTCATGCTAATACAAAAAAAAAGTTGGAGGTATAGGTCAATAAACAATAAACGATAGATAAAAGAATCCCAAGAAAGATCATCTATAGTAAATGAGTTTAACATGAACGAGTATATAGAGAACGATAGTTCAAACGAATTTGCTAGACTAACACATCGCGGTTTTGTGGTAAAACATCTTCAAAAAAGTCATTTTTCACAAAAAAATAAATTGGTAATTTAAACAAAAATAAGATTCTTTCATTGAACACTTTAGAAGTGCATCTGCGACAATTTAGTTTTGACAAGTTGATGGAAGAAGAAAACCAACAAACTGTTCGATCTAACAAGTGTGACGAAGATGATTAAAAAGATAACATTGATAGAAAATTTATAATAATTGAATTAAAGTGTAATAGTTAGCTTGAATTTAAGTGTAGTAGTAAGTTTTTAATTAAGTTATAAAAAAAATTATTAAATAAATTTTAAATTGCAAGAACCAAACTAGTACAAAAAACAATGATAATAATCAAACTAAACTTCAAGCGTTCTTGTTCTTAGGTTCACACTGATTCCATAGATGCACATTCAGATTAACCCTTAACATTGCATATATACTCTAATTTTGAATTTTGTTAGTGTTTACTTTATATTGTCTCGGACAATGCCTATATTATGTTATAACATCAGGCCTCAAATCTTCACCTTCCTAATTCTTACAAGTAGGATCACTCAGGGTTCCTTCAATGACCATGTTGTGTAAAGATATGCAAATGAGCGTAGCCTTGTTCATTTTTATTGGACTAAAAAAAACGATATGACCCATTAATGATGGCATTTCATAATTTCAAATGAAAATTCAACATCCTTCATCAATATAATTGGCGTGTGTTAAAGAACTTCTTATCGTGCATTTCACCTATTTGAATATATGTTTGAACTAAAGTTGATTAATGTATTCCATTTTTCAGATAATGCCCCTGAATATAATTGAGCCCGTTGATGGTGAAATTTGCATTAAGAGTGATTCCATCTTTAAAACTTCATATATATATATATGTGATTTACGAAAAATATTGATGTCGTTTAGTGATCTGGGAAGTTATAAAAAAATGACATATCCAACAATTATAAGTAGGTGAAGCTTTTAAAATAACAGTTGGTTTTGGGTAATGACCTTAACAGAGATCTCGACCATATTTAATGCATGCAATCAAGATTATTTAACATTCAAGAAAAACTTTTTTCGGTGTTTTTCACGGGTATTCAATTAATGTCATCTTGATTAGTTTCATAAAAAAATTGAACCAAAATGATTGACTATTATCCGTAAAGTATTTTGATATTATAAATATTGTTGTTTTACCCATAAGAATATACTCATCGGTAGTATCCACTGGCATTCAATAACATAAAATCCCAAGTGTTGCAGTCACTTTTTGTTCAAGATTATATCCTGAATATTTTTCGTATCATACTCATATCTAATTAAAGGTTTTACTTAAAAAAAAACTCAGCGATAATATTCGTAACCATTAAGTTACGGTCCATATGAAATTGACATTGGAAATCTTAATCAGAGAACGTATTCCAAGAAAGAAATAATCATGCATTAAATTCTGGTGGCAAAATTCCCGGCCTCAAAACTTCCATCTTATTGTAAATACTTCTTTTGGATGTGGAGGGGTATGTATTTTCTTTGTGTATAATTTCTACATAGTGTTTCTTTTACTTATAGCTTCATCTGACCATTTATTCAATTATTGCGATATCTGTCAATCCTTTTGTTAATCTTTATTATACAAATTTATAACACTTCCATATCCTCGTTAGAAGAAGTAAAATAAGAATTATGAGAAATAAAATATATATTTTAGATGCATATAAAAAAATTAAAAATTTAATTTGTGTAAAACTTGTGTGGATTATGAGCACATAATGATAGGGAAAAATAAAGTCGTTACCGACGTACAAATTATCGAGTGGCTGGATGAGCGGCAGAACTTCTACTACTAGACAACTTATTAGGTTTTTTCACGTTATACGATAGTGATAATGTTTTTTCCCATCTACCTGACTTACCTAATATTTTGGTCTATCATAAACGGAGAAAAACCCTAGAACTTCCTAATTCCTCTTGCTCAAATCTAGTTTTTTTAAAGCTATATCCGAGCAAGGATTTTTAGTTTTTATTAATAAAAGTAGTTTTTTAGGTTTTATTTTTATTGTTGTTGGTGTCTATGGAAACATTTCTTCTCTATTTGAACGATCTTTTCTTCGTTTTTAGGAAAATTTTCTCTTCGCTCTAATAGCGATTCTTTCAAATCTTCATGGTGTTTTTTGGCTTGCTATTCTCGATCAAGAACATCAACGATTCTGCTCGGTGTCGCTTTAGATTCATCTTCAACAAGATGGATTTAGGGCATCCTGATTCGTTTGGATCACAAAATTTTGGGGAAAATACTCCATTTTATTTTGAGCATCTTTTATCTAAGAAGATAAACATTTTAAAAGGTCGGAGTTGATTCCAGTTCACACCATCATTCATCACTATTTTATTACACAAATTGGATATTTTTACGATTCATGGCTCTTTGTCTTCGCAGTGTACTTGCAATTGGTGTCATTATTTGTATTTGGGTTTTGATTATCTTGTATTTTGGTGTTTTTGATAATCTTGTAAGTATTCATGTAATCACTATTTTGGTTTGAAGTAATTGAAATATGATTTCCATAAAAAAACGGCAAAAAAAAATACACAAAAATATAAAATGCCCATAAAAAGGATGAATGAATAATAATTTATACATTTGAAAATGACACTTTTTGTGAGGGAAGAAAAATCTATGGTACACGTGGAAGACATCCAAGGGATGAGCGATATAAAGAGATAATACAGAAGAAACATGTGATCATCTCACCCACGTACTTGGTGTAATCGAGATATCTACCAAGAGAAGCAGATGAAGACACGTATAAAGAGGAAAGATAAAGAACGGTGAAGATAAAAGAGAGTGTTGGGGAGCATTAAATGCTAAGGCAGACTATTCAAACTAGGGGAAGACTAAAGAGTAGGTATCATGTCAAAAAATGATATGGTAGCATGGGTGGTTGAGCGAGTTGCTCGGATATATATCCGAGATCAGAGAATAAAGGATACTAGATATTTGGGATTTCCGAGATAAGGCTTGGGCTATAAAAAGAGACCACCTGTACACATTCAAGGCAGAGCAGAATTGAGAGAGAGAAATATATAGCAAGATAAGAGAGATATTTATGTGAGATGAACTATATTTGCAAGATCATTTGAGAGATAAAATCAGTTCCTACCTGTAATCAAACCAAATCTTTTATTTAATACAACCAATACTACAAAACCCGTGGATGTAGGTTTCATTAACAACCGAACCACGTAAAATCTTGTGTGTCACTTACTTTGCACTTTGCTTATATGTCTTATTGTTTTGTTATTAATATTGCACCCGTATATTAAATATTTAGATCTGCATAATCTTGGTAGTAGGATTTTGTGCTACTACAGTTTGGCGCTAGAAATAGGGACTAAGTAAAGAGATTCGTCTCACCTGACCTTCGGTCAAAGGTTTCAGTTACTTAATCTAAAGCTCAGACGTTTACCTTAAGATTTTCAAGTTTTCTGTTCATTTTCTTAAAGTATTTAAGGTTTCAGTAATCTTACATTCAAACTTTTTTTTATGCAAGTAGATCAGAGAGTTCTTAAGAAAACCAGTCTTAAGAGAGTTTTAGATTGAAAAATCAGTTCAAAATCTTAAAAAGAATTATCATATTTTTCGAAAAAGCTATTAAAATCTCTTTTTGGATCAAGGAGAATATCATCGTATTAATTATCAAGCATTTAACACTCATCATGATTTTTAAAATATTTATTTTTTTATATTAAAGATCTTCAAAAAGTTTAAAAAACTTTTGAAAACATTATTTTCAACAGCCTAGAAAAGACAGTCTTTTGTTTGTCAAAGGTTCTCTTTCTGAAAAGTGAAAGACAGATTTGTACACATATAAGACAGTGGAGATACTGACATATTCATGAATCTCATCAACTATCTCGTAGGGCCCACTTGTTAGGTCAACTTTTGTTTTGCAGGAAAGGAATATTCCAGTCATGACTACCATCAAGGATCGTACAAACACAAAAGACAATACGAATCGAGAAGAATCATCATGACTCGAGGAGCTGACAGTTGGATAAACGCCACAACTATCGATGACGAAAATATTAATCAACACACCAATGAAGTGGTTCAACCAAAAATCTAGAGAATGACAGAAATGGAGAAAGACCATAGGATGAAGCCCTTACGAACAACGGACTCGTAAATGGAGCCACCGGGAACGAAGATGAACAAAGAAGAGATCTGGAAGAAGCACGAGATGATAGTTCGAGAGATCTCAACGAGCAAAACAAAGGAAAAGGAAAAGACGACATCTCCGATCAAGGAAGTATGGCAGCTACACTCGCCGAAGTCATAAAAGACAGGAAGAACAAGATAAGATGGTGGAAGACATGATGAGAAAGAATCAAGATTTAATCCGAGAAAACAACAAACTGAGAGCTAAGGTCGTGTACGAGATGGAAGCAACAAGTAAGGATCAGGAAAATAATAACTGAATTTGTATTTGAGGCAACAAAAAGGGAAATGAAGTTTTTCAACCCATCCGAGAGATCGATATCGTGGAAAAGGAAGAAATGATGAAGAAAATGAGTGACCTCGAAAACATGGTGAAAACATCCAAAGGTAGAGAGGGGGCATAAAGGCTATCCGAGATCATGTCTGAAGCAAAGAGATCACCACTATCGTACGAATTGCTCTATGAGCCCATACCACAAAAGTTACACAATGCCGACTTTCACTTCCATTTTTGATGGGAGCGATGATGTTGTTCAGCATGCCAGGTCTTATCGATTATCACTTCTAACATGAGAGAATGACGATGTGGTCATGTGCAAATATTTACCTGCCAGTTTGGTGGAGAAGAAAACAAAAAGAATGAAAACATAAAGGAAGATGATATTTTTAAATAGGAAGGAATTTTGGGGTAACCAACAATTGTGGGAAGTAACTGATGGGTAAAATGGAAGCTAATTAATGTCTAGTAGGACGTACATACATGCGTATTTAATGCCAGATGGAGTAACCGAAAAAGAAAAGTGGATGCGGTTCAGTTTACGTGGTGACTAGCTGGCGAAAAACAGGGGATGCGACTACTCCATCTGACAAAGAAGAATTTTCTTCCCATCTTAACCTTGTTCGATGGGAAGAAAAAAAGCAAAATGTGAAGGGATAAATCTATGGTACACGTGGAGGACATCCAAGGGATGTGCGATATAAGAGATAAGACGGAAGAAACATGTGATCATCTCACCACGTGCTTGGTGTAATCGAGATATCCACCAAGAGAAGCAGATGAAGACACGTATAAAGAGGAAAGATAAAAAACGATGAAGATGAAAGAGAGCGTGGAACATTAAATGCTAAGGAACACTAAGGAGTAGGTATCGTGTCAAAGAAGGATACGATAGCATGGGCGGTTGAGCGAGTTCCTCGGATATATAGTCGAGATCGGAGAATAAAGGATACTCGATATTTGGGCTTTTCGAAATAGGGCTTAGGATATAAAGAAGTCACTTGTTCACATTCAAGGCAGAGCAGAATTGAGAGAGATAAATATATAGCAAGATAAGAGAGATATTTATGTGAGATGAACCATATTTACTAGATCATTTGAGAGATAAAATCAGTTCTTACAGGTAATCAAACCAAATCTTATATATAACACAACCAATATTATAAAACCCATGGATGTAGATTTCATTAATAATCGAACCACATAAAATCTTGCGTGTCACTTACTTTGCACTTTATTTATATGTCTTGTTGTTTTGTTACTAATATTGCATCCATATCTTAAATATTTAGATCTACATAATCTTGATGATATAATTTTATGCTACTACGCTTTTGTCCGTTTAGTTCAAGATTTTCTAGAAAGGTTAAGAATATCAAATATTATGTGAGATAATCTTGGTAGTCTGTCGTAGCTGATGAAAATTAACCACATGCCAATATGCCAAAGACATGTCGACAATTATGTCTAAGTATATGATTGTTTGATAATTCACAATAATAAAATGATTGTTTTAATATCACACCATAGTTGTTTAATCTAAGACATGGTTTTCAATTACAATCGTGCTAGTGAAATAAAGATCTTTCGTAAGTAATTACGTATTTACTTCCCTATAGCAATAATTTAGCAATAATTTAGCAATATTTTCAATTAAAAAAACTAAAAATTAAAAAGGAGGCTAAAAAATTCTGTTTCAAAGAAATAATTCAACAATTAGTTACTCAAAACAAATGCATCTCTCCAAGAAAAACATGGTGCCAGTGTTGCATTGCACATGTACGGGAATAGTCAACAAAATTATGAAAGAAAATACAGTACTATAGAAAATGTAATCATTATTTAGTCTAAAATAAATAAAAAATGAGTATATAATTTTAATTTTAGCTTTTAGGAGAGATATGTTGTAGAGTGTGGACTGTAGACGGAATCCCCCACTAATCCATTCGAAAAACTATTCCGTTGCTACTATAAATTAAGGTTGTCAATGGATACTCAATATCCGGAATCCAATAAATTAAGTCTAAGTCTGGCTCTTAAAATTGATCCGTTAGTAACTTAGGATCTGGTAGATATTATTTGTTTGAACTTAAAATTTTAACGGGTCCTAACGGGTATTATTCGAATATTTATTAATTTTATCATAAATTCAAAGATTTTATCTAATTTTGTTTGAATTTTTTTTTTATTTATTTATTTTATTAAATTAAATCTTTAATTAAAATGTTTGAATAGATATAACAATAACTTTATATGAAAAATTATTCGATTTAAATTAATATAAAAAATTTAATAAAAATTATAGTTGGTTTAAAAAGACCTATTAATACCTCAATCTAAAGGATATTTATATTTTTAATCGAATCCAAATCTGGATCCATTAAATTAGAAACCGAATCCGAACCCACCATTTTTATCGGATCTAATAGTACCGGAAAAAACCGAACCCATTCACAGCCTACTATGAACAACTTCCCCTTACCTCGCCAATTTGAACGAAAAATCCCTACTAACAATTAATAATTATTCTAACAAAGAAACAAAATCAAATCAAATATGAAAACAATTCCCGCGGAATCCGGGCATTTTCGGTCCACTGTTTCCTCCCACGTATGACACAGACAAACCCCTGGACCTCCCTAAGTAGACCCTCATTTAGCCCGAGCCCATATAAACTTCACACACCCATATGGCCACATATCTTATTCACTTCTTCACCTTCCAGTCCCCCCACTCTCTCTTAACCCCTCCCTCTCTAACCTCCACATTCAAAACCAACATCTCTGTTTCTCTCTCTTCTCTGTGTTTTTCCTTAGGAGCCATGGATGATCTAACGGATGATTTACAAAGCATGAGTTTCAACTCAACAACAACTGCTACAGCAGAAATTAATAGAAGTACAAGTTCAGGTTCAGAAACTACAACATGGACAGCATCAAGTTTATCATGTTCTACTTCAACAACAACGAATAACAAACGTTACACTTCGCTTATGCCAACTGGAGATCCATATTGGGATGGAATAAGAAGAATCAGATCTGAATCAGTCAATGGAAAATTATCATTAAGTGATTTGAAGTTTCTTCAAAGATTAGGAAGTGGTGATATTGGATATGTTTATTTAGTGGAATTAAAAGGAGTTTCTGATGAAAATAATAATAATAATAACACTAACGGTTGCTGTTATTACGCTGCTAAAGTGATGGATAAAAAAGAACTTGTTAGTAGGAATAAAGAAGGAAGAGCAAGGATAGAAATGGAAATATTAGAAATGTTAGATCATCCTTTTTTACCCACTCTTTATTCATACTTGGAATCTACCGAACGGTCTTGTTTATTAACTGAGTTTTGTCCTGGTGGTGATTTACATGTTCTTCGACAACGTCAACCTTTCAAACGCTTCGACGAGTTAGCCATTAGGTTAGTATCACGATTACCTTCTGCTCTTTTTTTCACTACAGTTTCTTTTTTTTTTCTTTTTTAAATGTTATGCTAAGAATCATGATGATCATTGGTTCCTCTTACATCATATACTACAGAACAATATCATGGTTTAGAACTACTGATGGAAGATGATGCGGATGAGATGTACGTTGTGAGACCCACGGTGGTCTCACCATGTCTGCATTTAATGTTTTTGCCGGTTACATAGCGAGTTAGTAGTATTTTTGGGGGAAGAAAATCGATTTTGTGAGATTTTAGGTACAATTTAGACGTACAAGATTTTGACGATCTGTGATGATTATGTTAAGCCGTAGATTCCTTTCAATTAGATTTTTAGACAGCTTTTACAAAGATTTTATTGCTGTTTTTGTCTAAATAAGTGCGACTCTTTGTGGGCGGGGTCTCTTAGTCGGTATTTACGATCAATCAACTGATTGACATCCCTACTGGTTCAGAATAAAGTAGGATTCTAGTAGTAAATTAGAATAATTGCTTGAGGTTGGTAACTTTTCTATTCTAATTCTAGAAATCTTCGTTCCGGGTTTTACTTACCAATCCGGATACTTGGGGATTCCATGTAAATTAAATATTCGAATATTTTGTCCCGTGTACATCATACTCAATACAATGTCGCCAGGTGTCATGTTGTTCGAAGTAAGGGCTACCACTTCGATTCTCCAATGACGCACAGTTAATTTGCGCGTAGTGTTTTAATTCATCAATAAATAAATTTTAATTCGTCGGTATTTAATGTGCATTTCCAGGTTTTACGCATCAGAGATAATTGTAGCAATGGAATACGTGCACATGATGGGAATCGTGTACAGAGATCTCAAACCAGAAAACGTTCTAGTAAGATCCGACGGTCATATCATGTTGACTGATTTTGATCTCTCGCTAAAATGCGATAATTCAACATCAACCCCTCAAATTGTCACTAATCAAACCCCGTCAGTAAATCTCCGTCCGTTAACTGACCCGCCTAACAAATTTACATCTTCGTCGTGTATTCTTCCCCACTGTATTGGGCCAGCAGTTTCATGTTTCCGACCAAGACTTGGGCGTAAGAAGAAGCAAACAAATCGAGGTGGACCAGAATTCGTCTCAGAACCAGTTGATGTTAGATCGATGTCGTTCGTGGGTACTCATGAATACCTAGCACCTGAAATCGTGTCGGGTGAAGGTCATGGAAGTGCAGTTGATTGGTGGACATTAGGGATATTTATGTATGAACTTTTATACGGTTATACACCATTTAAAGGGACTGATAATGATACAACGATGGCGAATATTGTAGCTCGAGCACTCGAATTTCCTAAAGAACCTTCTGTTTCCGCTCCAGTTAAGGATTTGATTACTCAGCTATTGGTTAAGGATCCGACTAGAAGACTAGGTTCTACAATGGGTGCTACTGCAATTAAACATCACCCCTTTTTTCAAGGTGTCAATTGGGCACTATTGAGATGCACCTCACCACCTCATATTCCTCCACCATTTGTCATCCGAGAATCTGAAGAGTCTGACGATAGCTGCCCTGATACACCAATGGATTATTACTAAATGGCATCCGATGGGTTACTATTATAATAGTACGATCGATTGGTTTTGTATAGAAAGAAAAAAACCAAAAGGTTCATCCTCTCAAGTAATAATTAGGGCTTACAGTTTCTTGAATCTTCTAGTGGTTCTGGCATCGATTTACAATATAACCCGTTTTGTCCAATTTTCATGGTCAGTGAGATTGTTCTACTGGTACTTCTCCTTTTGATATTATTGCTTAATAGTTGGTAAAAAGCAGCCAGATATTTCCTTGTAATTTTGTTTGAAATTTCTTATGCGGGAATGAAGAGGAAAATGAGCCGCTCATTAAGATGGGTATATGATGGGGTAGGTGACAAAATATAGGCCAGTTGAAACTGGCCAGTTAAGGGTAAGTTCATGGGAGGTGCGCGGTGGAGATGGTGTGATAATTGGTGGTTGGAAGTTTATGGACGCATCACGTATGGATGGGGAAAGATTTTGTTTGTGGCTGGTATTTGTTTTTTGCTGTGCCCTACCCATGTGTGATGTTTTTGGTATTAGAAACTTGAAGGTTTTCAATTTTGTCACGAGGGTATTAATTAATAGCCGGTGGTCATGTATATAGGATGTTTCAGTGTTCACAAGTCTTTCACCCACATGGTCGCTTACATTCATGTGTCCTTTCCAAATTATTTGTTGACGTTTCATCTATTAAGATCATGAATAGAGAAAGAAGCATCAATGCAAGGTCAAACAGATCAATTTGCATGTTTTAGAATTGAAATATAGAAAGGCTAAATGCTCCTTTTTAGAATTGCAAGAAGCATCAATGCAAGATAAATGCACTGTCCACTTGTAATATAGCAAGGCTAATAAATGCTCCTTTTAGAATTGAAAGCTTTTGGTTATCTAACAAAACTTTTATGAGCAATTTGCAAGTTTGGTGGAACACAATGAAATACACAGGGCCTCCAAGCTTCATTTGGGCCAAGAAAATGCAGAATCTAAAATATTTTACCAAGAGATGGAGTAAGGAGCAATATGGTCAAAATACAGCCAAAAAGAAAGTGCTCACTGATAAGATTGATGTATTGAACAACAGTGAAGAGCAGGGAAGAGTGAGCACAAGTGATTTCATTGAAAGAGTTAACTGCAAAATGGAACTAAAGCAAATAAGATTAGATGAGCATAGGAAGTTGCTGTCAAGAGCCAAAGTTAAACACTTGAAAGAGGGAGAGTGCAGTACATTTCGGCCGAAATGATCGGAATTTTGCCCGAATTTCGGATTTCGGGGTAAAACCGAAACGAAATCCGGTACACCGGTACGACCTTTTTTTTTTTTTTTTTTTCTGAAAAATCAAAAAAAATGAAAAAAAAAATTTATCCTTGTTTTAGGGTTTTGAATTGTTACTCATATTTTTTATGATATTTTAGAATCATATATGGACATGATAATATCTATAATTAATCTAATGATCTCGACTAAAATTGTAATATTCTTGTTTAATTAGCATTTTAGACGATGAACTTTGAAGTTGTCTTGTTTTTCTTGTGTTTCCAGTTTGAACTTTGTATGAAATCTATGGATCTATATATTTTAGATGATTATTAGTTTTTCTTTCTAAACTTTTAAAATATATTTATAGTTATAAAATGTGAACTAGTATTTTTTTTATAAAATTATAGGTATAAAATATATGAACCGATATTTCACCGATATTTGAAACCGAAAATTTCCCCGGTATACCGGCATACCAGTGTATCGCTCTCGACCGGTACGAACCGAAATCCGGTATGGTACAACCTTGTTATGCAACTCAAAATACCTTCATTAAAGGGAAAATGGAAGAAAGAGAAGGAGTACAATGCATAAGCTGGCAATAAATGGTGAAGATAATTTCAATCAAGATGAGATAAACAAAGAATTCAAGGATTAATTCTCCAACTTATTCAATGAGCAACACCAATGGAGACCGCAGTTGGAAGTACATATTTTCAACAAAATTTCAGATTACAAAAGAGGTTGGTTGGAAAGACCATTTGATGAAAACGAAATTCAAAACACAATCCAGAATTGTGGTAACAATAAGTCACCAGGTCTTGATGGATACTCTTTAGAATTCCATAAATAAGCTTGGCCAGTCATAAAATGCGATCTTATGGCAGTCATTAATGAATTCTATATTCAAGAGCAACTAAACTGGAGCTTGAATTGCTCTTTTATATGCCTAATTCCAAAGAGAGAGGATCCAAGCAAGCCACAACATTTCAGGCCTATAAGTTTGGTTAGTAGCACATATAAAATTATTTCCAAGGTTATGGCTGACAGATTCAAGTTGGTAATACCAAAACTGATTTCTGAGAATCAAGGGGCTTTTGTACAAGGCAAACAAATTCATGATGTGATCTTGATAGCAGGGGAACTCATAAATTCAAGACTCAAAGCTAAGTGCCCTAGTGTGCTATGCAAGCTAGACATATAAAAGGCATTTGATAATGTCAATTGGTATTGCCTTGATAGTATTCTTAAAAGTTCATGCTTTGGTGCTAAGTGGAGGAACTGGATACAATGGACTCTTTCATCTGCTCAATCATCTTGGTAAATGGCAACTCCACGGCCAGATTGAGGCATTATAAGGGGATGAGACAAGGAATCTCCTTGTCTCGACTTATATTTATTTTGGTGGATGAAGTTTTGTCAAAGCTTCTAAAAAAAAGCTTGAATATGATTTCTAGTTTTCACATCAACTCAGGGATCCAAGTGTCGCATCTACAATTTGTAGATGATACACTAATATTTCTTGATGCAAAAGAAGAGGCAATGGAGACTTTGGTACTAGTACTTCAAGTGTATGAAGATGTCACAGGTCTCAAGGTCAACCTAGAGAAAAGCTCTATAATAAGTATAGGTGCAGATCATAATATTCAAGACCTAGATAACATCATGCACTTTAAGGTGGAGAAATTACCACTGAAATATCTAGGAATGTCGCTAGGCGCAACCCCAAAAACTGACCAGTGTTTGGGAAGTGATTGTCGACAAATTCAACAAGAAACTAGCAAAATAGAAAAGAAGGTATCTAACTAAGGATGGTAGGGTGGTTCTTATCAACAGTGTTTTGGCAAGTCTGCCAATTTATTTTATGTCTCTTATGCAACTCCCAGATTCGGTGGAGAAATGAATGACTAGAATCATGGGAGATTTCCTTTGGGGTTCAACGACAGCAAAAAAGAAAATAACTTGGGTGTCTTGGGAGAAGTTAAGTAAACCAAAAGAAGCTGGAGGCCTTGCCATAAGAAATTTGAGATTAACAAACAAAGTACTCCTAGCAAAGTGGAGCTGGAGATACTCTCAAGAGAAGCAGGCAATGTGGAGGAAAGTTGTGCAGTTTAAAACAATATCTGATGAAGCTGATTTGTGGCCTAAAGAATACACACAAGCTTATGGGAGAGGTTTTTGGACATGAATTCAAAAAGAAAAATGGGTTATAGAAAGAGCTTCACCTATAAAGATAGCAAATGGAAAGGAAGTAAATTTTGGTTTGATAAATGGTCTTCATTAACTCTATTTTGTCAGTCCCACCAAAAAGCTTTCAAGATTGCTTCAAACAAATTTGCAAAAGTTTGCAAACCTAATAGATAATGGCAGATGGAAGATCTCCTTAAAATCTCAGCCTAATGCAAAAGAACTACAAGAATTCACAAATCTCCTTGCTCTACTAGGAGAACCCCCAGACTTGGATGATGATGACGAGACCATCTCTTCAACAACTCAACTGCTCACTCCACCAAAGAAGGATATCATTGGCTATTAACTCAACAAGAAGGGATAAACAATTTTCCCCACAAATGCATATGGGTGAAGAATGTACCTCCTAAGGTGCAAATTTTCTTATGGTCAGTGATGCACAATGCCATTCTAACAGTGGATAACCTACTCAAGAGAGGTTGTGACATCACAGAGATTAATTGCATCTTGTGTAAGTTAAGGAATGAAGATGTAAATCACTTGCTCCTACACTGTATTTTCTCAAGATCAGTTTGGGATTATTTTATCTCAAGATTCTCGATTGTCTGGTACCATAATACATCCATGAAAGAAAAACTCGAGTCTTGGATTGAAAATAAGGGGAAGAAGCTTGGAAGGAACATATGGCCTATTCTACCAACTGCAATCTGTTGGGTTTTATGGACTTAGAGAAACAGTAGGGTGATGGCCAAGAAAAGAGCCAAAAATACCAATATGATTATTAACGAGGTAAAACGACTTATATTTCAATGGGGTTTAATCTTAAACTGGTTCCATTTAATATCATTCATAAAAATGATAACAAATTAGGAAGATGTTCTAGATTGTAATTAAGATTTGGTTTGTACGGGGTAGGTCTGCACGACTTATTTATGTTTTTGTATTATCTTTTCCCATTAATAAACTCCAACCTTTTTTAAAAAAAGGTCAAACAGATCAAGTTAATCTAGTGTATTTTATGATTACCGATAAGTTTTTGAATTTCCCTTTTCTTATATTTTTTTTGTCTCTACAAAAGTGATAGTAACACTTTTCTAGAAACTGATTTTTTATTTATTTATTTATTTTCTATTTTCCACCCCCATTTTTCCTATTTCTCATCCCCATTAATTCCCATCCTTAATTATCCTATATACCATCTAAATGAATTTTTAAAATTTCTAAATACTAATTTTGAATTTTTATTTACACTCATAAACCAAAACCACCCCAACAACTAAAAAGTAAATAAATTTAAGTCCCATATCGTTTCAACTTCTCCATTTTCACCTACCAACAACCACCACCACCAAAGACTTTAGCAATACAAAGAGGATCTGCTACTGTACTTATATTAGATGTGACTGCTCACAGACCACTACTATAGATCAGGTCAATCCATTTGGATTAACATCTTATTTTTCTAGGCACGTGATAGATGAAGGAAAGTGACTCATCATATTGTTTACTGATTATATAATTTGTCATCACCATCTAAAGATGGGCATATATGAACTGCCGACATAAGAATGTAGTCTCTCTAAGAGCAAGGGATATGGGATAGAGTGTTTGAACATTTTATCCCTTTCAACATGAATGAGTGACTAGGAGAAGGAGTGTTTTCTGCACTATAGGGAAGTAGGGAAAAAAGAGGCTAGACGGGAAGTTCCCTCGTTAGCTTTCAAAATTATATATTTTTTTAATAAAAAAAACCCAGACGAGTGAAGTTCCCCCGTCTAGTGAAGACTGTGGCACACTCCTTCAATCGAAGGAGTGTATGATAACTTTTGGGTGAAAAAGTGTCTTCTCTCTACCCATAGTAGAGTTTAATTTGATCAATTTTGATCAAACTTATTCATTTTAAAGGAAAACACTCTACCCATAGCCATTGCTCTAACCAATTGATGGGAAATTGAACAAGGTAATTCGATGTTTCATCAATTTCGATTTGAGATCATCGCAAGGAACAACTCTTTTGAAAATCAGTAATTCTCCTGCAGGGCATAATTCTATACTCTTTAGTTTTGAATTTAGGGGTTTTAATTTCACATGGAATTGGGGAAAATGTTAAGATTTAGGGTTTGATTTGATAGAAAAGTTGTTATTACATTGCAAGAAAAATGAATAGAAGAGAAGTTTTATAAAAGAAAAAATTAATAGACAAAATCATAAAAAATGCTAATAATAATAATTCAGAGAAAGATCATATCTTTTCATTACTCATTTACTTCCATCTTGGTATCATCATTTCAATCGAAATGGTTTATCTGTATACTAATAAATCAGGAATTGGGTCATGTATATCTTCAGTTAAGAAACAATATATTTAAAAGCTTCTTTAAGGTCAATATGGAAGTTATATATGGAATGGGTTTTCAAAGAGAAAGTTAAACGTAAAAAAATAGTTATGCATGAAGCACGTTATATATTTGTTCGGTAAATTAGGGATAATGCAACGCCTACTGATCATTGGTTGAATCCTTGGAGAAAGAGATGCCGGTGACTTACGTTTATGAACTACAACTTGAAGAGCAAGTGCAAGAGAAGGGATTTTTATAGGTGGTAAACAGGAAAAATAAAAATTAAAAAATAGATTTATTTTCGAATTTGTGAGTGGATGGGAAATAAAAAAAGTGGGGGTAGGAAAAAAAATTTCTTCTAAGAAAAATGATTCATTTAAAAAAATAATTAAACAGTTGATAAGAGAAAGGTATGTTAAACACTTATTCATTCTCCGTTTACATGATGTATTCTGCAATGCTTAGATAACTTAAATAAACACCGTTAGTGATTTTTATTTTTAAGATATGTGATTGCATTTTTTGCATCATTATAAAGACAGAAACAGCCAATGCACTTGCTTTTGATCCACCAGTTTCCTTCAAATATAACAAGACTTTATGTTTTTTCAGATGATCTTGTTACTCCTTCGACGAGCTTGCATCCTTTGAAATCTCCTGTTGAATCAGCTAAAATGAAACCCCAACCTACAGTATTAATATCTTTATCATAGCTGGCATCACATAAAAGAACATCAGGAAGGTCATTATTATTGCATCACAATGGGTAGATGAGTGAATTGGTTGAGCAGTGGTCAGTGGGTATAGCAGCACAGTATTCCGTATCTATTATTAGTTTCATAACATGGTTGGCAACATTTAACGATGTAGCATTCTTGTTTTGGAATATATTGAAGCACTTATCCCTCCAAATACTCCATGCAGTAGTGAAAATAGATTGTTTGATTGCAAGGATATGAATGTTGTTAAGTTATTTGTGAAAACAATCTTTAACAGATATATCAGATCCAAAATCATTGGTAACAAGGTTTCCAAAGGGAGTGTTGGCACAAACTACTTTCGTATAGGGGCGATGCAATAAAAGATGCTCAGCAGTTTCGACTGGATTAGTATCACATAAGCAAACGACTCTTGAGAATTGATGTAATTTTTCCATACATTTCCAAATAAAAAGTTGGATTTTAGATAGGATGCATATATTCCATAAGCCTTTGTAAGTATCCTGGGAAGGTTGGGGGTTCTACAAATGGATTAGCTCACCTGTAAGAGCTTTATTATAAGTTAACAGAATAATCACCTTTCCTACTGTGGGACCAGATAAGTTTATCCTCTCCATTAAGAGGGATTCTAATGTTGTTGATCTTTTTAGCATTATATCTAGTAAAGAAACTATTGACTAGCTCTACATTCCAACTCATAGAATGAGGATCAATGAAATCGTCTACAAGAAGATTAGGATTTGGGTATTAATTGCATAAAGGCATGGTAGCATGGTATCCAATTATTAGTAAATGCCTAGATACTAAGCTCATTCTTAACTTCCCATATAGAGTTGTCTCTAATTATATCTAGACGTATATAAATTCCTTTCCAGACCCAAGAGGAATAATAGGGTTTTCTAACATGTAAAAGATGACAATTCTTGAAATATTTGCATTTTAAGATCTTAACCCACAACTCATTAAGACAGTTGATTAAGGGTCAAGTCAATTAAGCCAACATAGCCCTATTAAAAGCTTTCAAAATTTTAAAACCCATGCCTCCTTGTAGCCTGTGCGAGTAAATATTACTCCATATATATAAATATATACCACCTGAACTAGTCTTACCCCTCCAAAATCCCTTTGGGATTGTTCCATTTTCTGAAATATGGTATCAGGTATGAGAAAAGTGTTCATGTGAGATATTGGAGAAGATTTTAAAATATGTTGCACCATTATGGATCTACCAGCTTGAGTAAGTTGCTTGCATTTCCACTTTGCAACTTTTTTATCAAAATGATCAAATATGTGGCTAAAGGAGTCTGTTTTTCTTTTACCAATAAAGAGAGGAATACCAAGATATTTCTCTATAATGTCAATTTTCTTAACCTTCAAAGTTCTTATAAGAGATACATGATGTGATTTTGTATAGTGGTAAAAAGAGGTTCGATTCTCGAACTTGTGAAGGTAATGATTTTAGAAAATATTAAACTTAATCTAAACTAATAAAAATCAGGAAAATAAACTAGAGATGATTTTTAGAAAATATGGAGAAAACTAGGAATCAAGATTCAGTTATTTCTAACAATCTATGTGATTAATCATGTAATTCTTTTTAACAATTTAATTCAAGTTTGCCAAAAATATGTTTCCTAAAAGAATAATTGTAAATCCTAAGCATGAGACATCAAGAGTAATTAACTAAGCATGACCCATCAAAAGAGAACACAACTACTTAATAAAAACCATTTTTTTCTAATTTAAATCCATGCAAATAATAATAAAAGAATTATAAATAATTATTAGAAAATAATTAAATCACATAAAATTGAGAAAAATACCTTATCCATCATCCCAGTAAATAAACTTACCCCATGGTGAAGAAAACTTGCTCAAAAGTTGATTTCATTGCTCAAAATATTGATTACAAGGTTAAAGAATAGTGCAACAGCTGAACAGATACGTATATAAGTGTCACAGAACAGGGTTCAGCTGCTACAGAAGAGTTTAAGCAACAAATGGTTTGAAGCAATAGACAACAGGAACAGATGTGCAACAGTGGAACAGCAACACTTATAAATGTTACTGAGTCGTCTTCTTCAGCGATGGTGGGTGAAGAACAGTGCCGGCGATGCACCAGCAGGTCACCGGCGGCGCCGGAACTTCACCGGATTTTCTCTGAATCGCTCTCTAGGCTTCTGTCTTTCTTTCTGAGGCTTGTAAACTCTTTATATAGGCCCTGTGAATCTTCTAGGATGTTCTAATCCCATTATAACTCGGTGATTTGATGAGAAATCAGTAGCAATCCAAAACAGGGATGTACTCCTATTCCCGTCCAAATTCATGCTCCTCTGACCCTTATCTTCGGCTTCTAGAGCTTCCAATCGATTTTACGAACCTTTAATTAGATTGGGTACCTATCAATTTGCGATGAAATCGCTAGAAAATCTGAATCGAAATCTTGCTGCCGATGAAGCTGTCTCGATGAAGCTTTGACTCGGTCAACTGACTTTGACCGAGTTGACTGGGCCGAGTTGACCCGCTGAGTTGGTCCGATCCAGCTCATCCCGATCCAAGGGTGCCCCAATCCAAAGTGTGGGTGCCTTGATCCATATTTCCGGGTGCTTTGAACACTTTTTGAGCCAATTTTTCCACAAATCTTTATTCTTCTAATGTACCTACAAAAGCATAAAAACACGTAATAGACACAAAATCGAATACTAACTCACTAGAAATTAAGGTGTAATTTAGACACTAAAATGTGTCTATCAATACAATATGCTCAGGGTGAACAATCTTGCTAAATAAACAACCTGATTTGTCAAGGTTGGTAACCTAACCAGAGACAGAACTAAAATCTTCAACAAAGACATCAAGTTATTGGATTTCTTATGATAAGCTTTGTAAAATATGAGGTAATCATCAACAAATAGTAAGTGTGATACACGTGAAATCTCATTGCTAATGCTTACAGAAGATTGCATTCAACATAAATGGGGTATCTTGAAAAATATTTCATGCATAATATAAAGAGATAAGGAGACAATGGATTCCTTTGTCTCAGACCTCTAGTTGGTTTGAAAGAACAAAATGGAGAGTTATTGAGCATAATTGTGATATTAGTAGTGTTAATATTTAATAGATAATAACACACCATTAATAAGTGCATAATTTATAGATTTGAAGTATCATTTTCTCACACTTATTTGCTAGATTCTATGTGAATTACCTTGTATTTGTATTACTTGTGTATATTATATCTTTTGTTAGGTTACATATATAAAAGAAGTAGGATGGAGCATTACAAAGGAAGAAACATCAAATACCCAGTGGAACTCAGTCAACTCCCGAATATCTTCTCACCATATTGTATAAAATTGAATTACGAAGCCAACGGCAAAAGGATGAGGTCATTCTGAGGTCGTATGAAGAAGTTATGAGCAAAACGAGAACTTTCGGAATAAAAAACCAAAAGGGTAAAATGGTTATTTCAAGGGAAACTAGTATGGGCACTCCCTCGTGCGTTAAGGGGCATCTAAAATTCAAATATTTTTAAAGGCACCGCCACTTCTACTCAGAGCTGCAAAATTTGAATAGTGTTAAAGGCATCAGTAGAATTGCTATAGGCACCATGTTTTTCCTTTTGCTTTTACAGCAAAGAGTAGGTTAACTGTCTCCGGCAGTTCGTGGTGACGATGATGGCTCTGGAACTTGTGGTTGTTACAATGAATTATAAGTGGTATGGAAGCTAAAAGAGACATGAATTAAGGGGCTCAGAATAGTTTTGATGAGATTTTATTTAAACACCCATGTTGATCAAGAACGTGGAGTTGAACCTGATTTAGAGAATCTGTAATGGTAAAGTGGCAGTCTGTGGAGTTAGTGATGATGGAGGACTTGAAAAGGGTATTTGCTTCTGATAATCGTGATCAGTGATGATGTTGGATAAAAACTGAGCAGTGTCGTCTCTAACATTTTAGAGGCTCAGGGCGAACATTTAGAAAATGGCCTTTTTTATATACATTGGAAAGAGGAGTTGTTGCCATCGACGAATTCTAAACCTGCACCGATTAAACAACTACAAAACTTGCAGTTAGTAACTAGGTAGCCAGGATAAATCTTAGTAAAAACTTAACAGAAGGTTGAAAATAAGCAAAATATAGAGTTATAGTTTTTATCTCTTGAGCAACGACAAATATTTAACAAAAAATATCAGAACAATTACATCCAATTTTGATTCTACCCATGAACCTGTCAACTGTCAAGTAACTTAAGCAAATAACCATTAGCTCTAATTACCAATAAGGAACAAGAAAATCAAATCTACTAAATTCGACGTTCGGCATGACCCAATCTAGGAAACACTTGAGGGTAAGTCCATCCCGATTTGACTTGCTACTCCTTACCAACAATTGTTGTTGGTAGGATACAAGACTATAACTGATGTACTTTATATGATCACGATTCTTAACAACGCAAACAATAATTTTAAAACTAAAAAGAGTCAAATAAAGAAATTCAATCAATGTGATCATCCACAATTCTAATCAACTAAATATACCAATGACAAAGACGAATTTAATAAACAGTTCACAATCTAATCTAAGAGGGTTTTACACAATACATGCATACGATCTTTATATTTACCCTTTGTTAGTTTTTCTTATTTATTTCTTATATATTGTTAACAAAGAGGGAACAATCAACGATTGAATAGACAGAAAACAAATCTCAAGTTTATGTTTGTGCCCTAACAAAGATAGTTTTCTTACTTGATCTTCCTTTTTTAGTTTTTCACTTCACGTTTATTATTAGGCTAAAAACGAGAGCAGTATATATAGCGTATATATCCATTGTATATAGCTATTGGAAGAATATTTTTTTTGGGCCCTAATGATTTCTGGGCCTATGGAGGTCGACCCTTTTGCCCTATTCAAAAGATGGCCCTAACTGAGTCTGTACTGATGGAGATGTTTCTTGCTTCCATTAATGGCTGGTATTGGTGATGATGTCCTGGAATGAGGAGAGAATGGCATTTTGTTCCAGTGAGCTCGAGGAGGTTCAGATGGACAAGAAATCGAGTTTGATAAACATGAATGAAATTGTTGGTTTGATCATGGCAATGGATTAATGAAGCTGTTATAAGGCCTAGGTTGGAGTTGAAATCGAGTTTTGAGAGATCGAGTACATCAGAGAGAATATGGGTATTGATTGCAGTGAGAGATGAAGGAGCTGTAGGCGCTGATAGTGGAAAGATAAGTCTAAGTTTTAAAGACGAGGGAGAAACTTAGAAGAAGAGTTGATAGTGTTGCTCGAGTATTGAAGATGAAGTATTATTTGTTAACTAATGGAAGTTGGATTTCAAGATAGCAGTGAGATAAAATAAGTCAGGGAAAGAAGATGATTGTGTTGTGAACAGAGAAGAAGAGTTTGAGTGAGATACAAAGACATGGGTCTTGAACGGATAAAAGTTAGGTAATGGTGGATCTAATTGAAGCGTGTGCGAGATATTTAAGGAAATAATTAAGGAGTAAGGAAGCTTTCAACCGTGTCTATTGCGGAAGTTTAGTTGGTCGGTGGTGTGTTAAGGTATATCAAGATTCCTAGCGAGAAATTATAATAGAGGAGGTTAGTGACCTCTATATAAAGAAGTCGTGAATACTATTTTAAGAAGAACTTTTATACGGAGAAGAAAATTGCAGAGGCTTTTTCAAGGAGGTCGTGGTCTACACGAGAAGCTAAGGGTTGTGCTGGAGCTTGGGATTATCTTTCCCAATTAATTGGTTTGCTTTATTGTTAGTACCTAAAAATTACTCCTAGGCAAAACAATGTACTATATAAGTACTTTCTTTAGATTCTGAAATTAAAATCGTACATGGCAAGCCTAAACCACGATAGTAGTTGTTTTGTCCTGCTTCGGTCACAAGGAGAGAAAATTGGTTGATCTTAGGGGAGGGAAGCAAAGAAAGTTGAAGGAATGTGTATTGAATTGTGTGTAGAGATGTCGAACTATTGAGAAAATAACAGAGTTTGAGAGAATGATAAGCTTGTTGTGTTTCTGAAATGGGCTAACTAGCCTATTTATAATAGTTGAGAATACACACGTTTCCTTGTAAATTAGTGGAGGTAGTGAAGAGATGGAGAAGTGGAAGTCGTGGGAATAATGGTATAACCTCCTTGGAATCTTCGGAAAGCCATTACTCTATTACTCCATTAACTGCTTCAACCTTACCACTACTTTGTAACTTCCTTATCATGGGGTGTGCCACGTCGCATGTTGCTGTAACTACCAGACTAAAACCCCATGAATAATCCCCTCATGTAATATGATTTGATTTCTCGTAGGAATTGGTGGAGTCATGGACTCAAAGCATGTGAGTAAGATAGTGTTGTCAATGAGCTTGTGAGGGTGATGCTAGCACAAGCAAGGGTGAAAATATGTACGAAAGTAAGAAGAGGGGAAAGCTAGCACTAGTGTTGCTAGGCTAGCAACGCTGTTGGCGCTGATGCTAGCGCTAGTGCTAGCTTTGTTGCCATGTTGCTAACAACGCCAAGCTTGGCGCTAGTACTAGCGCTAGCACTGCTAGGGCCTATTTGGCGTGTGAGCATGTTGGCTTTGCTGACTTTTTGGCCTTTGTTGGTTTTTTTGGCCTTTGGCACATGTGTATGTTGCTTATTTGTTTTGGGAGTGTGGCTAAGGCTAGCACTTGCTAGTGCCATGGTTATTGCTTATGCGCCGCTAGCTTTGACATTCATTAATGTCGTGGCCATATTTATGGCATGTTTAGGTTTTCTCAATTGTATGAGATTTTAATGTTAGCATTTATGCTTAACTGTATGCAGTGCATACAGAACATTTTCAAGAGATTCAGCTGTAGAAGTTTGCAAATTGAGATAATGCTTGATGCGACTCTGCAATTAGATGATATGCATCTAATTAGCGTTTTTATTCAAATATGGCATAAGCTCTATTCTGAATGTTTGTAATTTTGTATAATCAGTATATTTTGTTTTATACAAATAGTTCGTATAGATGCACATAAAATAATGAGGATTTAGTTGAATATAACTCTGAAATTTCTATGGTGCATATATATGCAAAAGAGCTACAGGGCTAATTTAGCCATGATCTGAATATCGTTTTTCTCGATTTTCTTGCAGAATGTAGGATAGCAGCATGTATTCATAATTCTAATGTCGGGTTTGGAATTTATGTATATTTGTTTCATGCTTCTGCAGCTTGGCGAAAAAGCAATATTACAATTTTCTCCCTTGTCAAAAATCCACCATCAACATTTATATATTTTCCTTTAACATTTTTTCCCATAGATTTTAGTAAAACTATGCGTAACTAATTTATTTTTATTGGTTAGAGATGTAGTCCAAAGTATAGGACATGTCTATTAATTAAAATATTCATTCTTAATTTTTATAATCTTTTTAATATCATTTACGTTCTACTATTAATAGCGTTTTTATGATTGAGTATTTGTTTGTTTAAGTCGTAAATTAAATAACTATATATTCACATCTATATCTAAACTAGGGTTTGAGATCCGAAATTGTCAAAAAAAATCTTTTTTATAAGTAGCATAGCATAATTTCTAACAATGGGATGTTGTCATGCAGTTATGTGTAGAAGCATGACCTAAGTTAAATCCGAGTGGCTCTTGTGCCTGATTTCTTAGAATAACCTCAACTCACAAATACCACTGCTTTCATTGGGTTAAACTTGAGTGGCTCCTGCATCAAGTTATCCAGTGAAAAGGATTCAAAGAGTGGCTCTTGCGCCTTTTATAATTAAAAGAGTTTTGCCGGAGTAGACCTGCGATATAATGCTTTAGGGTCAATTGATAACATGTTTGATGACGGAAGATGAACTCTCTACCAGTACTTTATCATATTATTTACAACTTATTATTTTCGTTAATTTAATTTAGATCAAATTATAAATCAAACCCCCTATTTACATAAGTAATCAAGAATAGTTAACAACCCATATCTCCCTGAGGAACGAACTTGTTCTTACTACTATATTCTAATTCATATTTGTGAAGTAAAGAACTTGAATTAATTTTGCTTGGCTGATAACCGACCAAATTTTAGCGTCGTTACCGGGGAGGCATAGCAAATTGTTATTTTGTTTTTGATTTATTATTTTTAGGTTTTCATTTAGTTTTAAGAATTGATTTTCAGATACTATTCTTCTGTCTCCTAAACCGAGACCGAAATCGAAATATGTCGGGTATCCACATATTGGAATCGAGACTCGTAAAGGAACAACATTGAAGGACAAACCAAACGACAAACAAGAAGAAGAAATGGGTGACGTAACGGGGAACCAATATGGTGGGTAACCAGATAAATGGCGCTCCTCCACCTCCTAGGAAAACACTCAAAGATCTAACGTCTCCATCGTTTGACCAGCAAAAGCTTTATGTTAACTTAGAATATTCAATTGATCTTAAACCTTAGTTGATTCATTGGTTACCGGAGTTTAAAGGGCTTCCAGGAGATGACCCAAATCGTCATTTGCAACTTTTTCAACATAGGTTGACAAGTTTGAAGTCAACTGGGAGTGATCAACAAAAAGCTTTACTGACATCTTTTGAATTATATGACTGATTCTGCAGAATAATGGTTTTATTATCTTCCACCTAGAAGTGTTACAACATGAAATGATATGCATAGAGTGTTTTTAGAAAAGTACTTTCCCGCCTCTAAGGCAGCAACTATTCGTAAAGCAATAAGTGGGATTGAAAAAATTACTTGTGAAACTATTTACGATTCGTGGGAACGGTACAAGAAGTTGTTAGCAAGATGCCCACATCATCAGATCTATGAGAAACTTATAGTGCAGTATTTTTATGATGGTTTGCTTCCTCCGAGAGAAATCTTATTGATGTAGCTAAGTAGAAATCTTGTTCTTTTACACTTTGGGTTGTTCACTAAGTAGAATTCATATTTGCATTGTTTATGTAAATGTGACGATTTTAGGAAATTAACGGGATATTCTTGCGATTACGGTATTCTAGGGATTTTATAATAATAAATTAAAATTTAATTCTAATTATTAGAACAAGAACATGTTTTGTGAATGAAAAAAGAAACCTTAACCAATATTCTCAACTAATTGATTTCTTTTAACAATTATTAGCTTTCTTAATTAGTTTAATTACTTTTATTGAAACTGAAAAAATCCCCCCCTTTTACATAAGATATCGAAATTGAATAAAAGCCCAAGTTTTCTCTGTGGGAACGAATTATTTCTTACCTCGTACTTAATCCATATTTTGTTAAGTGAGAAAGTAAATAATTTTGACGGTTACGACGACGGCCAGCGCGCACATATGCTGGTCCGCTTTTTGTGTCAACCATACTTGTCTTATCACATATGTTCAAACACATGTGAATTGACATATGTGACCTAGGACATATTGTTCTATTCATTATGGCTCATTATTTATGACTTATGTATTGTCGTGCACGCCCAACCATGTACGTCCTATTACATGTTCGACCACTTTAATATTCATATAATTTATTTTCTACTCCTTTATTACCATTCATCAACTCGCGATGATGTCATAAGGAGTAGTACCTGCCTCACTCAATGCCAACATCTGGCATCATTCATTCACTAAGGCATGTCAATACTGATTGGCACACCCGGGCTCTCCCTGCTCATATAAGCATCTTATAGACTTGACAGAAGATCCAAATAATTATAAATATTTATTTTAGTCTACTTATGCTATTCAAGTCTCATCATTATTGTCAGACTCATCAGTCATGTCTAGTCAGGCATGACAAGCCACAAGTCACATATGACTTCACAAAAGTAGTACTTAACTCTAGTAAAATTACATGAGACTTCAAGTATGTCACAAACGGGTGAACATACTTTAGGGTTTTGGTCTGGCAATCTACGACATGCGGTATATCAATACACCTATTATGAGAAAGTGGCAGGATGTGCGAACGGTTGACAAAGTAGATGAGTAGTGGTTGTGTAACCGTATAGTATTCCCTGACAAGACGAACACGGTTTTATCACATTCTCCACTATCTCAACTCCTTCACTATTTAAAGACTTCCACTTCCTACGAGATCTGTGTGTATATTTATTATTATAAATATATCATTCAACCTATTCACCAATCAGAAGAGATAGATAGACAGAACTTAAGTACAAGTATAAAACATGATTTCGTAGAAGCCTTCTCTTGGTCATACATAGAGAAATTTTCACATACAGTAATATACATCAATCACACCAAAAAGAGTCTTTCACTCTGATCTTAATATTTTCTCTACTTCCCTCCCTAAGACCAGCCATTCTCTTCATTTGGGACTGAAGCAAGATATGAACGGTCATTTATTGGTTTAGGCTAGTCTTGTACGACTTCATCTCTCAAATCTAAGTACTTTTAAGTACACTTGTTTTCACCCCGAAACAACGATTTTGATAACCTAACATATAGACATTTAAAGTATGAACTTACGAATTAAAATCATATAATAAGGGCGGGGTTGGACTCTCCATCCAGATAAACTTGACAGTCAATATTTAATTAAAAAAAAAACTCATTGTAAATTTTTTCTAGAGCGATAAATTTAATTGTAACTTTCACTTATAATAATTACGTCTATTTTTAGTGTTTATGAGCAAGTCTCATGGTGTAGAAAAAATCCTTTCTAAATTGGATGTCATTTAGTATTTTAAATGGAGGATGAAAACATAAGTTTCATTGTCTTTTATTCGGAAAAAAAAGTGTAATATTTAAATTTCCTTGACTAATAAAGAATAGTGGTTTATCTTTTTTTTTTTTCACTTCCGCGACGTGTAGTGGCTACTGCTTTGCCACTTTTATATTCACAAAAAAAAAACTATCAGTTTCGTTTACGTCCAAAGTTATTAAAAAAAAATATCTAGGACATCTTTGGATTTGGTTGCTTTTTGTTTGATTGTTTTTTGAGAATTGAAAATATACAATTGAAGAGAGAAAAAATAGTTTATGGACACAATTGGTTAATCCTAAAGGAGGCTGCCTCTAGTATGTTTCCCCTTAAATGGGTGCATTTATTTGAGTTTCCCTATCAAGCAAAATGGTTGTTTTGTCCCAACAAATTATTACAGTCTTGTAGTAAAAGTGTTGCTTGTTGTAGGATTGCTTGACTTTGCTATTAATTTGGGATTCTTTTTCCCTCCATACGATCCATAATTCTTTTGCAGTCTCCTTTGTTTGAGAAATATTGAAAAATGTGTTCCTTTTCCTACCTTGTTGTCGAGTCTAACAATGTTAAAACTTCTGCTTCTTCAGTTGATGTTGCACTGAATTTCCCAACTCTAGCTTTTTTTTGTATTGCCTTGTCTTGATACATAAAAATTCACTGCTTGGGCCAGAAGGTCATTACGTGATTTATACGCTCAAGTCCACAAGGGGATTGGGGACTTAGGGACTCGACCCGGTCAAAAAGGGGCTTGGTCCAAACCTAAATATAATATCCAATGGTAATAAGGAGAATGAGAAGTTCAAGGGGAACAAAAGGTTATTGACTAAGGATTCAAGGTTAGCTTATTAAGAAAGAAACGACAGTTTTGTAATAAAGGATAAGGAAGACATGTATCTTGAGGAGGTAAGAAAGGGATGTCCTTAAAAGGAAAAGGAATTGGTATTTGAAATGGGGGGATTATCTCTCTCTCTTAGGCTCTCTCTCCTTGGGTAATTGGGTCTTCTTTGGATAGGACTAGGCTCTCACCTTTCCCCCTAAAACATTTGGCGACCACAGTGGGAGCCTAGTTTCTGACAGAGCGGCCTAATTCCAACATGGTTTTCTCTTTCCGCGTCTTTCATCTTTATCCATATTCTCACTTCTCATCAACGCCTTCCTCCGCTTCTTGTCTTACCTACCTTTATAAACTTTTCTCCATCATAGCCGCTCTCCTCTTTCGGCTTATAAATTTTTTATTTTTGATACCAGATCATCTCCGTGTCCATAGTTACGGCCGCCACCAAAATACACAAGAGACGCTCCCTTCTCTTCAACTGCACCAAACCACACAGACACTTGTTCTCCTTTCTCTTTCTCTTTCTCTCAATCACTCTTAACTGCAACACCTACTTTTAAGAATATCTCTGACCCGGGAAAAAAGCTAAATGACATCACCATCAACAATTATATTTGGGGTTTTATCAACAAAAATGATTAGAAAGATAAGTTTTACCTTTTATTAATCTTTTAATTCTATTATAACTATTAATTAGTCAAGTTCAAAAGCATATTTGAGACTTGATATTAGAATTTCAATTTACAACCATCATACTATTCTCATTATTTTGAAAGCATTTTGACAAATATTTAGATGCGATTCTTCGAAGAAATCGTCATATCACTCGATCTCTTACTCAGATTTTTAAAATTTATTTAAGAATCACGATTAGCATGGTTTTGTCTATCTACCAATTTTAAAGTTTTTCTAAAAAAAAAAAAAAATTAGATTGATTTTTGCCCTAACTTTTTTCTACGTGATTTGTTTGTCTGTGATGGTGAAGATGTGAAACAATGGGTTGAATGAGCTTGAATCGTATATTGGTTTGAAAGAGGAGAAGACTTCGTATGTTGAATTAAATGGGTTCGAATAATAAGTTTTTGTTGGGTTTGAAGAATTGGGGTATGAGATGAAATGGATTTTGGTGATTGTGAAGCTAAGAAAAAACAGGGAATAAAGGATTTGAATCTGGAAGAACTGAAGCTGCAAATCAGGAAGAAATTTAGGATTTTAAAAGGAAGATGAAAACATAAGTTTCATTGTCTTTTATTCGAAAAAAAAAAGTGTAATATTTAAATTTCCTTGACTAATAAAGAATAGTGATTGGATATTGTTGATTACATTGGTTCTAAGTAATATTCCATGTGAATTCAATTAGGAAACAGAGGACATACAGTCTAACCTCGATAAATGAATGCCCTCGGGATCAAGAAAAAATATTCGTTTGGCGAGGTTATTTATTGATCAATAAATAAATACATTATTCATTTATTGATAAATGAGTATTTATTTATTTAGAGAATAATTTTATTAATTTTAAATTATTTTGATATTTAGCTAGTTAAATAATTTGTTTTTCTTAATTAAGAAGTTAAATTGTATAAGAAAAGATTTACAAATGTACCTAGAGGGTATTGGTCAAAATTCTTATCAAAAGTTCAATTAACATTCAATTTCTATTGACTTTAGATTAGTAATACATTCAAAGTTCAATCCTTAAAACATGTGTAGAATAAGTACTATGTATTGAGACCACTAATAAGATTATATGAATTGAATACATGGAGTTAAAGAAAATACATGTACCATTACAAACTATATATACATACTACTCATAATTTGATAAAAAAAAATTCATACTACTTTATCTTTCTTTAATCTTCAATTCAATTCAATCATTTCCGATCAACAATTAAAAAAAAAACATCAAAAACAACTTTAACAGACCATATAAGGAGAGAAATATGTGATCATAAGAAGGAACATCCAAATACTATCCAAAAAGATATACAAGCATGGGTGAAATTTAATGACTATTGGTTTAAATTTCAATAGGGCCTTTAAGAACTTAATTATTTTTTTATTCACTAATGCATTAAGCGAGGTTATTCATCTATCCCCTTTGTTCAAGTCGGGACCGTAAAAATTATTTATCTGGCGAGGTTATTCATTTACAGAGCATTCATTTATCGAGGTTGGAATGAAAATCGAGATGGAGTTGTAAATGTTTGATAAAGAGGAAGAATTTGACGCTATTGGCTTCTTTGAATAAACGGAGTTCTTAGCAGTTCAAACGGGTTATGATGTGAATTGATATGGTTGAATGGTGTGTTGATTTAATATTTATGTGATAAATTTTAATGGGTTTGTATTGATTGTGCAAAATGATATGCAGGGAAGGAGAAATTGGTGTTGAAGTCACCAACGACTCATGGATAAATCATCACCAGAAATGCACCTAAACTGCCCGATGAAATGACTCTGTGAATTTTTATGAGAAAATTGGATTTTCCTTGTCAGTTCAGTGAAAGCTAACACTCCCTCTCTCTCTTTCCGTGTTCACGCTCTAGCGCATTCACTATCTCACGCCTTTGTTATTCCAATGAGTTTTTTGTTTTCCTCCAGGCGATGGTATTGACCGGGGTACTACCGAGTACTCGTAGAAAATTCTGAATCAATTTCCATGATGCGGACCTCATGGTTTTTCTTAACTAAGCCAGCATCTTTATATACTATCAACTGTTACTGATTTGTGTTGCTCTTTCTTATCAAATGTTCATGAACATATCTATGCGACTGTATTTCTTAGCTCAATGAAGAACTTTCTGAACTCAACTAACATATATGAATCGGAAATTTGCTGGTTGGTCCAAAATACCCGGATCCTGTTAATCTATGGTCCATCCAGAAAAAGCATTTAACCAGAGGTCCAAAACTATTTAATTCATGGAAAATGTCCCAACTTTCCTTGGTTATAGTACGTGTGATATCCAAAAAAATGCTTCTCTCTCCTGCCAAAAACATAACAAACACTACTATTTTTTCTCTCTTTACTTTTTCTTTCTTCTCATTGTTCTCAAAGTAACATGGGGCCATGGAAACTTCGTCGAGATCCATGATTAAAAGTCACCGAATACGCAACAAAAATTTAATGGGTAACCTCAAATATCACTATATCAATTTTGTTTTCCGCCAATCCTTGTACACAGTAGAGATCTCGATAAATGCTTGCTTTTTCTAAAACTATGTAGATCTGTGTTTTGGTGAATGATGGTGAGAACAAGATTGTATAGAGAATACACACAAGAAAGGTAAAACTTTTAATTTCACTTCTATTTCTAATGATGCTTGAAAATTTAGTAGATTCTTCCTTTTTGGTTCACTTTTATGGGTTTGTGGTTTGAATTACTCGATTTGTTAGGTTTTGTTATATTTGTATGGATGATTTTGATTTATTTGGAATTTCAGTAACACGTTATTTGTTTGGGTAAAAATTTTGTCATGTTATGATGTGTTGTTATTATGGAACAATACATATTGGCATGTACCATGTGAAAAAACATCTCTTATGCTTGAATAAGAATCAGTACATGTTGATATGAACTGTTGGTACTTTATCTTATATAGATATTAGGTACATATCAATATGTACTAACATGCAAGGGGAATAAAGTGTAAAAAACAGTATGTTTTTACTGTAACATATCAATATGTACTAATGCTTGAATGAACATCATTTTCACCGGTACATATCAACATGTACAAATGGATAGGTTTCTGATACTTTTTATATGTATATCAATATGAACTTTAGGTTTTTGGTGCTTGTTGATATGTACACATTGTTGTGTATGAATTAATAGTGCATATTGATACGTACTCATTCTTATATCCATCAGTACATATTTTTAAGAGATATGTTTTGTAGGAATTTTTCCAATTAAGACTAAGAATATGTGAGTTCTGGTTTCATTTTAAGTATTATTAGTTGGATTGTAGTTGTTGCTTGAAACTGAACATGTGTTTAGGAAAATGGACTTTTGATAGTTCTTTTTCGATGTTTGTTTAAGATTTACAAACGCCAAAAGTTAATAGTATGATGTGGGATTGTACTAATAGTATATTACTTCACATTTATTTATTTTTTTCTTCAGTTTATAAACTTCAAAGGTGTATATTATTGTAGGACAAGGATCAGGGTCAGGTCATGATGTACCAAGTTCCTCAAGAGCTCATCAAACACTAACGATGCTTGTTGTGGTTGGGACATTTCTTTCATGGTTCTAAAAAAAGCAGAAGAAGAGAAAGATAACTAAAGCTTATAACAAGAGAAAAAAGAATGCACTAAAGAGAAATTATTTTTATTGGTACAAAAAGAGAGAATTTATTGTTGTTATTTTAGGTGTAATATTTCAATCTTTCGAATTTGTTTTTGCATCTTGTAGAAGAAAAAAACTGAATTTTGTTTCTGATCAATTGACTAATGAGATATTGAAATTAACATTTCTCACTCAACTAGTGTGATTCTCAGGTTTAAAAAAATGAATGTGTTTCAATGCTTCTTATAGTACTGTAACATACTAGTCATATGAACTTAGTATAAAAGACTAAAAAAAAGTATGAGTCCTTAAATACTCGCAGTACATATCTGTTTGTACTGTAAAACCTGGTAGTACATATCGATATCACACAATTACAAACATAACTCAACCAACTTTGGTACATATAGATATGTACAGAGTAAAACCACAAAACATATTGATATGTACTGGCATTATAACATACACTTGATTCGTTTAATTATTCATTCATTGACCTGTTGATTCACGTTTCACTTGTTTTCCAATTCCAAGTTATTATATAACACAGTTGTTTAATTCATAAAAACAATGGGGAAGACAAAAATAACATAGTAACCTGGTTGATTCATTATGAATTGGACCCAATTACAGTAGTCATAACATATACATTAACAAAAATAGGAGAGGTCGGTCATTGTCCTATCAAGCATGAAAAACCATACACGCGCTATCTTTGGCAAGTACATGTTTGCATTTGCATTTGTAAAATCAACCATACAAGACCTGCTCACAGAAAAAAGACACAGTTATAGTAAATAATGCATCAATATGAATAAAAATATCCATTCTACATCTACTGAAACACATATTAACAAAAAAGAACTCATGATAAAATGAAAAAATAAGATACGAATGATAACGAGGGGGCGTTTCCCCCTCGAACCCCGTAAACCATAAATGATAAAACATAAAATCAAAAAATCAACATGATATATATACAATATTTGACAGTATTTAAAACAGGTCACAATATTATTGTTGCAGACATAATAAGAGAAAAACAGTGCTGATTATAGCAAAGATAAGATGTAGCAAATAAGGAATTTTTACCTCAGAAGCAATGCATTCAGAGAAATATGGAGCCAATGGAGTGTCCACAAGCACCAATTTGTAAAGCTCACACATGTTCTGAGAAACTGCACTGAAAAAGAAATCATAGAGGATAAATTCACACGAACATTGCAATTGTTAAATGAAAACTAAATATCCTGATAGTAACATTACCTGTTAAATATTCCCAATGGATGGCATTTCTCTAGTAATTCCTGAACATCTCTCTCATGCAAGGTTCCAGTCACAATAAGAACAACAAACTAAAATCATCAAACAAGTCTGAAAAAATCGTGTTATTGATCCAGAAGAAGAAGAAAGGAAGAAGAAGATCATATAGTACATAAGGAAAAAGTGTATGACCCCATAGTGCATATTGATCCAAACAGTACATATTGATATGTATGAAGGAAAATATGTACTGAAGGAAAAAACGTACGATCCCACAGTACATATTGATCCAAAAGTACATATTGATATGTACTAAAGAAAAATATGTATTGAACGGCTTCCACTCCAGTCTTGATAATTATGACTATGACGGTGAGAACGACTTAAGCAGCCTCCATCCTAGTCCATATATTTATGATTTCGGCAGTGGGAATGGTTTGAGAAGCCTCCACTCCATTCCAGATAATTATGACTGTGGTGGTGAGAACATCTTAAGATGACTGCATGGTCGAGAGAACGGCAGAGGATTCCTCATCCATGTCCAAGACGGAAAGACCCAAACATCCTACGCTCCTTCCACAAAGAAGTCAGAGTTACTCCTTCTACAGAGAAGTTAAAGTTGACAGCCGCTTCTTCTGTAGTTAAGTCAGAGCTACTCCTTCTACAGATAAGTTAGAGTTGACATACGCTCCTTCCATAGAGAATTCATAACCGCTCCTTCCATAGTGAAGTCAGAGCTACTCCTTCCATAGAGAAGTTTGAGTTATCATACGTTCCTTCCATAGTGAAGTCAAATCCACTCCTTCTACAGAGAAGTTAGAGTTATCATACACTTCTTCCAAAGAGAAGTTAAAATTAGCATATGCTCTTTCCACAATGAATTTAAGAGCTAGTCCTTCCATAGTGAAGATTGAGTCGCTCCTTCCAAGGAGAATTCAGAGCCGCTCCTTCCACAAAGAAGTTATAGTCACAATACGCTCCTTCCAAAAAAAAGTCAGAGTCACTCCTTCCAAAGAGAATTTAGAGCTGTCATAAGCTTCTTTTAAAGAGAAGTCAGAGCCACTCCTTCCAAAGAGAAGTAAGAGCTATTACTTCCATATTGAAAATAGAGCCGCTCCTTCCACAGAGAAGTCAGAGTCGATTATTCCACAAAAAAAGTTAGAGTCACAATATGCTCCTTCCACAAATAAGTCAGAGTCACTCCTTCCAAAGAGAAGTAAGAGTTCCTCCTTCCATAGTTAATCCAGAGTCGCTCCTTCCACAGAGAAGTAAGAGTTACCATACGCTCCTTCCATAGAGAATTCGGATCCGCTCCTTCCATAATGAAGTCATAGCTACCCCTTCTACAGAGAAGTAGAGTTACACTCAATTTTTCTTCTCTCCTCCTTTCTCAAAAAAAAAAGGGGGGGGGGAGGGGGAATAGAGAATACGCTTTTTCTCCATCATACTTTCCTTGAGACTTTCGAACCACAAAAAAAAATTGTCAAAGGAATCAAAGTGCTTCCATAATAAAACGCCCATAGTCATACGCCGAATTCACAACACTTCAACTAAGTACATACTTTATACATTTGATAAAGAAAGAATATTACTATCCGAGATCGAAATCCAATTGACATCTTAAAAGAATTTCATTCATACAGACATTTAAACCACTAACACCAACTTTTCTCACATGTAAAGCCGCCATATGATTGGACGTCACATCATACATCATGTACCTATGCCTCACAAGGCGTATGTGAGTACGTTAGACATTAAATCAACCGAGCATGATTTAATCAAACAGGTGCAAAATCTATTCGCTTTGATTCATGGGAACTACATTACAGACCCGCTAATTCTATCAGAGTCTTCCGCCTTTATAACATATTGTGCTAAGGATACTCTGCTCCTAGTTGCATAAATCTAGTTAATTTATACTTAAACGATATAGATGACTTAAGTAGTATTTTATCAACTGGTATGACTGTTGATGAGACTATGCCTCCTCAACAGTCAGGGGACTAATGTTGATACAAAAAAAAATCACTATTTGGGCCAGAAGGTCATTATGTGATTTGTAGGCCCAAGTCCACATGGGGAATCAGGACATAGGGACTCAACCAGGTCCAAAAGGGGTTTGGTCCAACCTTAAATATAATATCCAAGGGTAATAGGGAGAATGAGAAAGTCAAGGGGGGTAAAAGGTTACTGAATAAGGATTCAAGGTTAGCTTATTAACAAAGAAATGACAGTTTTATAATAAAGGAGGAGGGAGACATGTATCTTGAGGATGTAAGAAAGGGAAGTCTATAAAAGGAAAATGAAGTGGTATTTAAAAGGGGGTTTTTTCTCTCTCTCTTAGGATCTCTCTCATTGGGAAATTGAGTCTTCTTTGGATATGACTAGGCTCTCACCCTACTATCTCACCTTTCCCTCTAAAACACCTTTATTGTTTTTCAAAATAATACTATACCGACATTGATAAATTCTATTTATCCCAAAAGCATCAAAATCAACTTTAATATGATTTTTGTTTTGAAGTTTTTAAAAGATAATTATAATTAGATATTAAATTATTCTGTATCCCATAACATTTCCCATCAAACATAATTTCTCTATAAAGAATTTCTAACCAGGGTAGTGGAAGAAGAGAATATAAAGAATTCTAGAAAATTTATTAAAGGGAGTTTGAGAGAGTTTAGTGAATTTAAAAATATCTATATAATTATCGGTGACTGTCGATCAAGTATTTAGCCATACCCACTTGCTATACCTCACTCTCACCATACTTTCTAACTCATTCTCAGCTTTAACATGGAAAATAATTTTTTATTGTGGTCGCTGTTTAATGTGGGCATGTAAAACTAATCATGATATGACATATATTATGTACATTTAATAAAGTATTAAATAATATTTTCAACGGATGAATACTTACCCAGGTTTCAATAATTTGCTTCCTTTTAACAAATCTTTGAAAAACATTCTTTTGATTTTGAATAACTCAAATGCTTATGTCGTATATTAGAAGGTTCCATATGCCCTCAAGCAATGACCAACATCAAATATTCATCCATGGAAAGATAGGTGTGTTACCACCGAGTTTGATCTGTTGTACAAACAATCAGTAGAATAATTAGAGCACACATATTTTTTTACACTGTTAAAGGAAATATGTATAGATGTACATAAGTATAGGTACTGAAAAATATGAAAGCAGATACATAAAACGAGGAACATCATCAACAGATGGAATTTGAGTATATAATAACAGTAAAGTTTTCTTATAAGCATTTACAAGACATCCATTATTATCTGCAATATTTTATATTACAAGTCTGCAACGTTATATAAGTTCACATTTAAATTGACTAATTATCAAGTGATGACTTCGTTTATTAGAGTACCAACACGTGGGAAAAGGATTGTATGAACTAGGAACTAGTTCATGACTTGGTTTGCTCCATGAGTGTATTAAATAATATTTTCAACGGATGAATACTTATATGAATTCTTACTCCAAAATTTGGTGTTTGGTTGGGATATTTTATTTACAGCTTAATACATATCTGCAAAAATGATAAAAAAATATCCTTACATTTTAAAATTTATTTAACTAAAGCTGAAGAATTCAAAATTCAAAATATCTTATAAACTTCTAAATCAACATCGCTAATTTGATGATGGGTAAGAACCAAATTAGTTACTGCTTGAGTTTTTGTTCTTCCCTAGTGAGCTCATTTTGCGTCTTCCGATCAGTGATGTAATAAGTTTTTGCACAATCAATTGATACGAACTTATACTTGCAACTCCTAAGACGATTGTTTTCTAGAATTTAGGGTACACAATATGACACTGGTCTTTTTAGGTTTAGATATTGGAAGAGAAAATTGGGTTGTAGAGATTCAAGAAAATTAAGTAATTCGGTTGAGAGAAAGATTCTTAGACGAAGATGAAAACCTAGAAGAAGGATCGCAATGGCAGATCCATATCTCAACCTAGTTTATTTTCTCTACATAGTGTTCGAAAAATGAGACCGGTCAGGATTCAAAAAATATATATATAAAAAAACAAAGACAAGTTCGAGTATTCATTTTGTATGAAAGGGTATTTAAGTCATTTCCAATATCCAGCCCCTCGATTCCCGGTAATTGGATTCCATTGCGCCTTCCGACCAATGTAATTGAAATAGGGGTTTTGGGAGTAATTGAATTCTGGAAGATTCCAATTCTGAACTTGGAAAGCCTGTTTGGTTCAAAGAAATGGAATCTCGAAACTGGATTCCTATTCCTAGCCCTCCAACTACCTGAACCAAATACGCGGTAAAGCAAATAAAACGATAGATTTTATACTAGAAATTATTGATCGTTTCAACAGAAGAATACAAAATAGTCGATCATTACGAATGAAGACATAAAAGTAGTAATAGCAGCAACTACTCATAATCAAATACAACCATCATTCACCAAAAACGCACAAAGTATAATTTTAGGAGTTGAAGAAATAACAAGAATGTATCATGGGGTGGCCCCATTTTCCTTCCCCACTTCACACTACCATGAATTTCCATTTATTTTGCAGCAACTACTCCATTTTGATGGAGAAAAAAAGAGATCAATTATCAAAACATGGAGAAAAAAATTATTGCTAACTTATATTTTTCTGATTTATTTAATTTTTTTCATCAATGAAAAACTTTTATTTCCATAGAGTGATGCTAAGTATATATTATCAACATTTTAAGTTAAGTTGGTTTAGTAGTAATCAGTATTAAAAGTATGCTCGTGGTTGTTTTATGCTCTAAAGACTAGCTTAAGTTTAATGCTACATTGAGTTATTCATAGCATGAGTTGTCCTATGAGGTATCCCTTATAGCCATTAGGTGTCTGTATTACCCATGATGAAAAAGTCTAATAGACATGTGGTAAACATGACTAGGACTCTCTTCTAGTTTCATACATAAAGAGTTTATGTTCTATTTATTAATTAAGCGTGAAGAAATATAAGTAGATGACTAAGCCATTAAACCTTTTAGAGATATGATCAAGGTTATTAGACTCTTATGAATCGCGAGTCGATTTGTATGAGTCACTTCACATATTTTTAAAACGATGTGTATCGTTAATGTGAATCGTTTTTCACATAAATCGTAAACTTTCCTTCGAAACCGTAAATTCGATTCAATTTTTACGATTCAAGATACTTTTTTCCTTTACTAAAACAAAAGGTTCAATTCAAGTTCTCAGATTAAAACATATCGATCTCTTATATTTAGGGCTGCACAGAAACTGCCCCGAAAAACCGAACCCGACAAAACCGCGGGTTTTTAAACCGAACCCGCCCGTAGCGAGTTGGTATACGGTTTTCAAAATCAAATACCCGTTCATGATGGTTCGGTTTACGGGTTTAGTATAAGAACCGACCGAACCCGCCCGTATAAACCGAATTTTCTTGGCCATTGATTAATATCATTTTGTTTCATCCTAGCCCTCCATCTAAACGAAGATACCCTAAACTAAACCTAGAACTTTCTATTCTCTCATTTCTGTTCTTCTTCATCTTCTCGACGCCGCTCTATCCAAGACGTTACACAAAGCTCGACTGCCGGATCCGTTGCACCAAGCTCCACTGCCGGCTAACCAAGATTCCAGTAGATCGAGTTGATTATGGGACAAGAACACGACAAGCATCAGGTTGTTTCCGTACATATAGAAGAAGAAAGGGAAATTAGAAAAGCTAGGTTTTGGACAACAAGGGATTCAGTGAAAGAATTTAGACATGGATTTGAAAAATGGTAAGGATAAGAACACGGAGTTTTATTGGTAAACGGAAAACAAGGAAGAAGATATGAATCTTGTCTTTCTGAAATTGAGATCGAAAGAAGAGGAAGAGAAAATGTGGTCGATGTTGGCTTGAATGAAAGATGGTTTTGAAGGAGAGGTTGGGTCTGTGATGGAAGGAATAAACAAGAATTGTTTCCTGATGTTGTTGTTGGCGAATGGAGTCCTCTGCAATTGAAGAAATGGATGGTCTGTTCGAATCAGAGAAAATGGTGTTGTTGTTTTAGGTGTAGAGTAAAAGTGGTACATGAACTAGGAGAGGGATTGTGGCTGTCGTGTGTTAAGCGAGAATGGTGAATTGAAGTGGTAATTAGATTTCTTGTTTGATTAGGAGAAATGGTTTTGTCTCGGATTCGGCAACATCAAGCCATAGAACGGAAGAAATCATAGAAGATGGGTCTTGGACATTGAAGGATTTCTGTTGATGGGATGAATATTCAATAAGGTGGAAGTTGTCACTTTTATGTTTATTTTGGATTACAGTATGTATGTGGTAGACTGTATTTCATGATGTTCATTTCATTTCATCTGTACTAAAACAGGCTAAACATCCTTGAATGATCTATTAGGAATCCAGGATTTTAACTCAGGAATCAGGAAGAAAAAAAATTGTGACGGTTAATATAGTTTAACCCGTAAAAAACCCGAACCCGTCTGAATCCGACTCGGGTCGGTTTTAAAGCGACCCACCTATGAACGGGTTGATAGATGTTTTTAATTTTCAAAAACCGCCTATAGACGGTTTGGTAGTTAATTTTGGTTTAAAACTGAACCGACCGCACAGTGAACAGCCCTACTTATATTACATCAAATCCCAAAACCCAATACGTAAATTTTGGTGGTGAAGATGATTCTGCTGTTGTTTTTGAAGATTTTTTCTTTAGTCTTCCATATTTAATCTTCTACCTAATTATGAACAAGACAAAGAAGATGTGAAGTACTAAACTTTTCAGTTTTCACTATTTCTTTCTAGACTTAGATGATTATGTAATGAATTTCTTAATGTAAAAATATGAATACTGATTCCCACTTCCTTAATATGATAATGATCTGTTCTCGGATTCCGCCCTCTCTTTAGATTAATCAATCCTTTTTTGGTCGCTGCTAGTTCTGTGAGAAAGTGAGATCTTTTGATGTTTTTATTAGAGTTGATTCAATATTAGAGTGAGTTTTTTAGTAGTACAGACTAAAGAGGTAGTATTCTTTTCTTTTCAAAAGTTCACAGTATCTCACCCCTCATCCGTCGAACACCTAACACCTAAGTTTTTAAAGTCAGATTCCATCTTCCCTTTAACACGTATCTAAGTTATCTAGCACCTAACCTGTCAAACTTATTAGATGTGCGGTGACAAAATTCTTTGCAATAAAACACTTAAAGAGGGCTAAATATTAAATTATATATTTATTTTGTTAATAATAATATGTTTTGTTAATAACAATATCTTGCACTCCACTACGTGATGATATGAGACCTGAATTCAAAACTCGTTAATACTAAAAAATTACCGATTCAAAATAAAATAAAATAAAAGTATCTTGTACTCCAATGTATACGTGGGAGCTATAAAATTTCCAAAAATCCATGTAGGAAAAATTGACCATGAATCTTCGATTCACAATTCGATTCTTAAAATTAAAAAACAAGTCACTTCGCGATTCATGTTTTCACAACCTTGGATATGATTGTATTTCAATTTCTTCACCTAAATCTGTTTACTATTCATTGCATGTTCTTTGTGGTGATTATTGAACATGTAAAACATGGAGTTGTGATGCTGTATGAGGTGTTGTAGAGTATGTTAATGTTAAAGAGAATGCCTTTTTCAACCCACATGTGTTAGTATGCCAATTATATTGTCAAATTTAGATGCCAAAACTATTTCTTGATTTATAGTCTACTAAAGTAAGCTTCGGTCTAGATTAGGTGGTAGAGTTTTGGGATCATCCAAGTTACTCTTGAAGATTTAAGATTAAAAATCACACAAAAAAAATATTTTAAAGAACTTCATCAAAGGTTAGTAACGAAGACCGATTCTCCTTACAGAATCTTTTCCTTTCTATCTATCTACATATCGTAGCAAAGTTGAAGACTTTAGTAAATGATTAAAGTATAAAGATGGATCATATCACATATAAACCAATGGAAAATTTATGATTGTCGCACAACAAGTTAAATCACTTATTTCTACTTCACTAAAAAGTAATACAATAATAGTAATGATCGTTCTCAAGAGAAGCAGGGAGTTTTTAGCTGTCAAACGTCACAAATGAGGATTTTTTTTATAGTTTATAAGATAAAATAAATAATTAAACAAGTAAAGATGTAATCAAGGATGGGAATTATGATCGAGGAATCCTTCGTCGCTATTAAACAATCAATAAAACTAGCATACTTATCTATCTCCTGTTAATCACACATTCTCACAAACCGTAGAATATCAATAAGCTATGATATCCCTAAATTCCTATTTCACTGGATACGAAAGAAACAATTTTTATCCGTCTAAGCCACGAGAATAAGCTCTCAAGGTGTAACATCGTCGAATGCTTTATGTTTTGTGAATTAGGTTGATCGAAGCATCAAATACATAAGATCGTTCTGCTTACTAGTGTTGTCTTCACACGCAATTGCTCCACAAAATCGGTCTCATGTTTTCTACTTGTGTAGAGAGTTATATGACTATTACACGTTTCTCCTAACTTTCTTCTATCACTGGGTCAATTAATAAGTCACTTAGTTTCCACCTAAAAAAATCCATCAATCAATCATAAACAACCATAATAATAAAGACAAGTGATAATCGTGTGAATAACTTTGAAATAAACTCATATACTAATTTAACTTCATGTTTATAATATTGAATTCATTCTCAATCACTTAAGAGTTTATCTACTCATGGACTTAGTAAAACCCATGATATAAATATGTGATAATATAATAGAAATGGATACAATGATGAAAATGCTCCAAAACCCTAACTTCTGCTCCTTGTGATCTACTCCCCTTCAAAACCTTGATATAACCCGTCTTTAGAAGTCTTAGATGTCCCCTTAAATAATCCCCACAATTCTAGGGATTGGGAACATTTTGAAACCCAAGTTCTCACTTTTAAAGACTTTTCCCTAACACTTTTCTTGAAAAGTATGACTGATACGATACTAGAACCGGTTCTAGATTCGGTTCTGGAATGGTTACTAGAATCCATACAGAAAAGTGTAAACTGTTTTTCCCATAACTTCTTCATCCGACCTCGGAATGAATCCATTTTTTTTTGTGTTGGCTTCGTATCTTCACTATCTGGAATATAGAGTTGAATAATTATGAATATGATCGAATTTCACTTGGTATTTGGTCCATATTCACTTATATGTCAATTTAAGAAATTTTTAGCTTATTTTGTATGATTCAATCTAACTAATGACAAACAAAAGAAAACAAAAGCAATATAAGTTAATATACAATAAATATAGAAAATAAGAGCATGAAAATCTAGTAAATTATGCACTCATCACAAATATCTATTGATGTTTCGAATTCAAGTCTCGGTTTGAAACTTTTTGAAACAACGAACCAAAGTTATATGAAATTTGCGCATTTGAGTTTGTGAACCTAATTGGTGAATTTGTAAACCTACATAGCGCCGGAACTACAAACTTCACTTGAGTTCGCTAATGTAGTAGAAATTTGGAGTTCCTGAACTCTAAAATCACTTTGAGTTCGCGAACCTACTTTGGTGAGTTTGCGAACCTGATTAGATTTTGCAGTTCTTGAACTCCAAAATAAATTTGAGTTCGTGGACCTACTTTGGTGAGTTCGCGAACCTAGTTAGATTTTGAAGTTCTTGAACTCAGAACTCATGCGAACCTATCTTAGTAAGTTTGCGAACCTAAAATTGCAATTGTCCAACTTCTATTCTTGGGTGTATGCACTTTCCTTCTTTGTTTCATGGTAAACTTTTCACACACTTACGAATTGATAATTCTTAGCTAATTCCTTTGTAAGGAAAGCTTTAGTTCTTATCAAGAATTGATATAACTTGTAAACCAAGTTTTGGATCTTGCTTTAGGAAGTTGCCACAAAGTTTGCATATTGTCTATTATTGGTAGTTTGAAGTTATCTTTCGAAGTAATTTTCTTATGAAAATGACTCGACGCTAAAATTGTCCAAAACTTCAAACTATAGAAAGAACCTCAATACAAGTCAAGTTCTAGCTAAAGAAACAATTTTTTTTATATATCAGGAAAGAACCTAGACTTAGCAGTAATTGAGAATTACTTAGGTTGCAAGAAATCATTTTGATGTGTGTCGTAAGTGCAACAAATTACTTAAGATATTTTCCACTAATATTAACAGGTAATATAGCGGTAGTAAGGATCGTTCCCACAAAGAGATGTGTAATTTAGATGTTATTAAGATTAACAAACATGAATGAAAGAAAATACTGAAAAAAGGGTTGGGTTAATTAAAGTAAATAACAAAAACAATATGAATAAAAGTTGGTTAAGAATTCCTTCGTCGTTACCAAATATTAACTCAAGTAGTATACTTATCTATCTTTCATTAAAATCATTCATTACCAACCGTAGAATAGCAGCTAGCTCAGATCTATCCCCAAAACTCTTTTTAGATATGGAAGCTTTTGACTAACAAATTCTATTCGTCTGGACCACCAAGTAGTAGTTTACTCAAGGTGTAACCCAATTGAATGCTTTATGCTTTGTGAATTTAGGTCGATCCCAGTAGTTAAACTCTTAGCTCAAAGTCCACTTGCTGGTGTTATTTTCACTAGCAATTGCTCCACAGAATCTCTCTTCAATTTCTCATGATTTCTACTTGTGTAAATCGTTGTTTGACTATTACACTTATCATCCAACTTCTACTAGCGATAAAATAACTAATAGACTCATTTAGTTGTACACCTAAACAATCTAGAAATTTCTAATAAATATTAGGTATGGTAAAGACAAGCAATATAATTATTAAAATTTTAAATAAACTTGTATAATTAATCAAGCTTCACGCTTAGAACATTAAATTCATACTTAATCAACAAAAGGCTTAGATATTCAAAATACGAGAAACATGAAGAAATATCATGGTTTTCCCCAAAATGGGTAAACCCTAGAATATGGAATGTAGTATGTCTTCTCTCCTTGGTTATGTAAAAGTTCAAAGATCAAAGATGCTTAAATTTGATAAGAAGTGTCCCTTAAATAGTATCTAAGTGTTGGAGGTTGTCCGTGCTCAAATCCCTTGTCCATCTAGGTTTAGAATTCCCAAAGAAACAACAAAAATAGTCCAAATATCTTCCCACATATAAAATAGAAGTTGGGCCTCGGATTCAGGAGAAAAACGGCCCAAATCTGTCGAAGGAGTTGATGACTACATGTGTGAATAACACGCTCATAGAAAGTACAAACTCTGAGCGTCGCTGATTGGGCTGGACTTCTACGATTGTCAACCCCAGTCGCAAGACCTTTTATCTTTTAGTCAGTTTTTTTCTCCTTTTTTTACACCCCACTGTCATTTTTCTCTTGATGCCTTTTTAGTTTTTCATTCTAACGTTCTCGTTTTGTTCATAACTTCCTCATATGATGTCAGGATGACCTCATTCTTTCACAGTTGACTTCACCTTTTCGTATCTAAGAGATAGATATCAAACTATGGATTGGAACGAGTTCCACTTAGTATTTGATCCTTCTTCACTTATAATGCTTCACTTCCTTGCTTATTCTAGCACCTTGTAGCTCCTTTTTGGATGATTCACCTAACAAAAGACATAGACTAAAAAAAACATAATAAAAGGTAATATGCAAAAATTATAGAAAATATAAACATAGATTCAATACTAATGATATGCGAATTATAAACATTGATTTGTCACCAAGAGATATATAGGGGAAGAACTTCAACAGAGTAGCTTGGAGGGTTTATTTCAGTCTCAACTATAATCCAGGACGAAGTCGTTATATTAGGCTTGTACTGGCTTAATACATTGTGTGTTCAACCTGGATAAGGTTCGAGGCTATGTTGTGATAGGAGAGTAAGGCGCCCAAAGCGCACAATTCGTAAAGGGGGCACCTCGCCAATAATGCACCCACTGCGTAATGGCATGAGCCACTACCTCTAATAAAAAAAAATTGGTCGCGTTATATGCATTAGACGCGCCTAGGGTAAAAAAGCGTGAGGTGATGGGCTTGGCGCCTCTCCTCGACTCGCTCCTCACACAACATTGGTCACGGGGTTTTTTCACTTTTCAGTTTTCCTTATTAACAAGATTTATGGTGTCTTGGTGTACTTTATTTCCCATATTATATTGATTTTATCTTTATAATTTAAGTACAAGCCAGTTGTATGTTAATTATCCTTGTCATTCAAAATCTTATTTAGAGATTATCCAACGAAATTCCGCATCTGCTTTTATCTTTGAGTAAAGTTAACGCAAAGAATTATCTTTAAGTTTCCAAACATAAAAGTTGGTGGTGTACTTAGTACCGTCCCCTTTTCAGTTAATACTAAGGTAAATCTGATTTCATCATGAGGTTGAGTTTACATGTGATTAACTCCAAAATATGGTTATTATGGAGCCGAGATTCCAACATTTTACTTATATTTCCCTTAGTTATATATTACATGTTCTGTAACTAAGGTTAGTATGGTCCAAATGCATTATCTTTCCTATGTTGTGTGCCCGAGGGAGCATATGATGCGAAAGCACCATATTGCTTTGTTGCTTATCGAGAATGCATTACTATGATGCATTTCGAAGGAAAAGTGAATGTTGCGGCAATTTGCATGTCCCGAACATGAGAATGCATATTTGCGAACTAAGTGGCATCAATTATGCACAATCTTGTACATCTTTTACGAAAGTCCCTTACCCTATACGAATTAGGAATTGTTTTGCCTTTGGCCTAGTGACACAAGTTGATGCGGAACTTATATGCCTAAGCGGATCCTTTTGAAAGATTGGCCCTTAGCATCAGTGGTGGTTTTTCCTTAATAGGCTTGAGTTTCTTGTTCTATTCGAGATGACCCTTCAGATGAACTACGATCTGTTCTTGATCCCTTCATGGTACGGATAAGGCATGTATGCAGTCATATCGCGAACCAACACTTTGTTATTCATATCATCTAACTGAGAGATGATTACAACATTTTGGTAATTCATATCATCTAAGTCGACGTGCGAGGCAAGAGATGATTGTTACCACACTTGATGAGGTAGTTACACTCCATTTGTTGGATGTTAATACTTCCTATCAAGTCATACGAACGATGTTGGCATGCACCAATTGCGGATTGAGCATGGCTAAGAAAAGGGAGATAACCATATTGCAAGTTAGGGGAGCTTTCATAAGCCACTTGGATCACAAGAATAATACATGACATGAATGGCATGTGTTTGGCTCCCGCACCCTTGGTGATAAGTGCATAAAATACATTGTTTGAATATCAATTTTCTTATACTTTTCTTAGTTATTTTTCTTGTATTTTGTTATATTACGCTCGTTTTATATTTTATAGGTATTTTGGAGTCACATTAAGTAAAGAAGAGAAACCGAGCCAATTGTGATACTTGGATTCAACACGGCAGCGAGAAAGACAACCTACAGGGCATCCACGCTTCTTTTACTGTACGAGAGAGTTCTTAACGTGTACAAGGCCCAATAAAAGCTATAATCCAATCCAAATAAGGGGACTTATTTCCAAGAGTGTATGCTGGCACGTGCAAGAAGATTAGGTTTCTGTAGAAACCAATAGTGAAGCATGAGAAATTGGTCGAGTTCATCATCAATTCAAGAGTGGGTCGTTGTTTTCCTTGGTACCATCCATGGCCCTGATGGTTGCTAGTCGAGTATGAGTTGATATTGGCAGTAAAAGAGGACATGGGTTTCGCTGTTGAGTGAGAGGAGATGGAGCTATGAGTATCTGAGTTCGAGAAAACAAGAAGAATTTGGTTATTGCTTTCGTAAGAAGAACATGACCAGGAAGGATGGGTATGTAGAGAGAATGAAGAGAGGAAGTCGGAATCAACATAGCATCGATGAGTCTGCTGATGGTTATGATAGAGATTGAAAAGGGAATGAACAAGAATTGGAACTTGAATTGAATGTAATTGAATGCATAAATGAATGGGTATGGGCTAGAAATTGCAGGGAAGGAGTTGTGAGAATTTTGCAAAAGAAACATCACGTATCCCTCTCCTTATCAAGTTATGCACACAGGGTGTTTGTCAGAATGCCTGAATGAGCTGTTTTCACGGCCAACACTTGCTGCCGGCTAGAGGAGTTGAATGGGCTCAAGTAAAATGTGCTAGGATTACCCTTGGCCCAAGTTTGCTGATATTTAAGAAAAGTGGGCTATTGACCTAGTTTTAGAAACTTAGAGTTCGTGTTATACAATGAATGCGGAATTCTTTTGGAATAGGATTTGGAAGAGAAGAAAAGCTATAAAAGGGCAATTTTTACAAGAGGAAGAGATATCTAGGTTTTCACCTAGTTCTCTTCTCACCTCTTCTACTTCTTTTTGTAGGTTTTCGCGCGGGGAAGATTTTTCGACGTCTAGGGTTTGCAATTGATTTCTTCTATTTAATTTTGTGAACTCCAATTGTTATGAGTAGTTAATTTTCTTTTATTGTTAGGGATTAGTTGGATTTCTCAATATATGATTCTATGAATAATAAATTAGTTTTGTCTCAATATTATCGATTATGATTCACTACTAATATCTAATAGATTAATTGTTTGTTTAGTTAAGTTGCAAATTGATTGAACTCTCATTCACATCTAAAGCTAATTTAGGGTTTATTATACGCAAAAGTGATACTCCTTGAATACAAGTAACATAAATATGGTTATTGCTTGTAGTGATACATCCTAGTAATCCTATGTGAACCATGACCTTTGTTAAATTGAATTAGTGCGTTTTCCACGTTCAATTGCATTGATTAGCCTGATTTCATGAATCTTAATACGTTTGGGGAATTAAACTTGATTAATGCGCTTTCCACGTTAGGTTGCTCTCTATAATAGAATTCATATTCGCATCTTTTAATGTGTTTGTTGATGATTTGAGGAAATTTGCGGGATATTCTTGCGATCAAGATATTCTAGGGCTTTTGATAAAACGAGATTAAATATCAATTCTAATTATTAGTACAAGAACATGTTTTGTGAATGAAAACGAAACCTTGACCAATATTCTCACATCTTTGATTCTTTTCTACAATTTCTTAGCTTTCTTAATTAATTTAATTTACTTTTATTAAATCTGAAAAATCTCCCCTTTTACATAAGATTTTGAAACTAACTAACAACCTTGACCTTTGTGTGGGAACGATCCTTTCATACCGTTGCTTCATTATAAATCTTAAGTAGTGAGAAATTAATAAATAATTTTGGAGTGGTACGACACATCACTTGGTACAAGCAAGATCAGTGCATGCACCTAGTGCATTGACAAAACAGAGTGAGGTCTCAAAAGATAGGTCTGCGGTGGCCTATGTGCTAGTCCAAGGCATGGACTATGCCTGGACAGTACTTGCAAGTCTGTAATGCATGCCAAATGCATCACCATTGGATGTTATGGCCACGCACCCTTAGCATAACATGGGGCAAGTCGGAACAATATTTTACATCTAAGATATGCTTGCAAAACATGTATTGAAAGACAAATAGACGTGCATTTTCCTGGGAAGCCTTGGAGCTTTACAACCCTGTTAATAGGCATCAGAATCGCGCATTGGGGAGTTCCGGTCTACGCGGCGTGGCGCTTGTGGTACAATTTTCCGGTCTGTCACAATAAGCATGTATGTATCTTGGTAGAATATAAAGAAAATGAGACTATGATAATTAGAGCTTGTTTATCATCATGTTTGTATACTTGTTTTCGTAGTCTGAATGCTCTTCACAACACCTCATTAGATCTTAAAGTAGTTTCTTAAATGAGACATAAATGATCTCTATTCGATATCATTATAAAACATCCTAAAGTACTTGTCTCATTTCAATATTGAACATAATGCTCAATTATAGACAAGTAGATGGAGATATCACTTTTGAGGTCATAAAGATACACCTTACAATACTTAATATCATGTGTATTTAGATAATTTTGGATAAATGATCAATCATAAAGTTCTTCTTAAAGTATTTAGTGCAATTAATTTTTGAGAATTGAGTATAATGCTTAATTTGCGACTAAATGGGCATAAATGATTTAAGTTAAGGTAATAACATGTTATGGTTGACTTTACGGTTAAGTTTATGTTTTCTTTTTTAAGCATAAAGTTTTTCTCGTTATATGACATAAGAGTAAGCAAATAAATGATTTTACTTGAGAAAAAATGACCGTCTAGTTTCTTAGATTAAAGAAATGGCCTACACAACTTGTAATAGTAGTGTGTGGGTCTCTATAAATGAAGGATATCATACTATTTTACTTGAGTATGCAGTTAGCATTTAAAGGTTTTTATTGCTTAACCAAGTGGGAGATGTTAGCATTTTATGGTTTGCACTACAAATCCTTATTAGCATAGGCTAATCCTTGTTTAGATTAATTAAAGTTGGATTAGTAGTAATCCGTATTAAGGTATGTTTGTGATTGTTTTATTCTCTAATGACTAGCTCAAGGTTAATGCCATATTAGGTTATTTATAACATGACCTATCCTATAAGGTGTCCCTTGTAGCCATGAGGTGCCTCTCTTACTTATAATGAAAAGGTTTGAGAGACATGTGGAAAACATAACTAGGACTCTCTTTTAGCCTCATACATAAGTTGTGTGTTTAGTTGGAGGGAATGAAATCACTTTCCAAGGAATATAATTACATTCCCATGTTTGGTAAACTGGAATCGAGGGTGGTTAGGAATATGATTCCCAAAAAAGTAAGGGAATACAAAAAATATGGAGGTGGTGGGTTTAGGATTCCTCCTCTTCAGGGAATATGATTCATAGGAATGAGATTCCCTTCCCACCATCCAAACACAGCAAATGAGTTTTATGTTACATCCATTAATTAAAGGTAAGGCAGTAGAAATAAATGACTAAATCATTAAACCTTTTAAAGATATGATTGTCTTTCTACATCTTCTTCTAAATATGTTTTGTATGGACTGTATGTTCTCTGTGGTGATTGTTGAACATGTAAAACATGGAGTTGTTGTGATATTATATGAGGTGTTGTGGAGTATGTTAATACTAAGGTAGGTGTAATATCAGCATGAAGCTGAATTTACATGATGTTTATCTCTAAAGTATGGTGATTATATATCTAAAATTCCAACATATACAACTTTCAACTCTTGTTTTTTTGTTTTTTTTTTCTATCTAACAAAACTCCCACCAATTTTTTTTTCGAGAGATTTTGTCCAACTACGAAAACCTCAAAAAATTCCCTCAAGTTGTATAATCCTCCTACTTATATGCTTTTGTTTGTACCATAAAAAATCGGTACACATGGATGAGAGGATATTTTGCAACCCACCTAACATATGATCATGGCCTGACCCATTCAACAACCTTCATCTCCAGGAAAAGGTAAGAAATTTGGATAAAGTTAAAAGCAACCCGGATAAATACAAATCTAATCCAATCCATCCAATCAAATTGGTTACTTAATATAAGTACAAATCATAATAGAAAGAAGATAAAATAAACTGGTTTATTTTTTACATGGGTCAATTTTTGATGTGGGCATATGGTATCAATCAAAAATTAACACATGTTATTATGCATTTAATAAAATATCAAATGATATATCCATTGAATTAATATTTACCTAAATTTTAAAATTTTATTTCCTTCTAACGAGTTTGTAGAAAATATTGTTAGATTTTAACTAACTTAAATACAACATGTCAAATTACGATTGGTACCACATGTCCACATCAAAAATTGACCCACATCAAAAATTATCCAAAATAAACATGAATCTAGGGTAATTATTCATCTTAACCAAACGGATATAGGATAAACACAAATCTAGTCGGTTTCATGGGATAAATACAAACCTAGGTGGTTATTATTAAGATAACCACAAATATATCCTCCGTGTATAAAATTCTTTCTGATTTGGCTTTTTTTTTTCCAGATCTCTCTTACTGCTTCCTCCATTCACATCAAGCCCATCAAACGCACCAATTTCGAAGAGTACAGGGGTAAATATTTTTGCACCCATAGTTTTTACCGCTAAAGAAATTTCAAGGAATTTAACAAAAAAAATTTGTAACTAACGTGTGTGTTTTTTGGGTTTGGAGTGTACTATCGAGACTCTCTCTATATATCATTTCATGTGTCGGTTTATCTACTGGTTATTCTTCTTCTTCTTGTCTTCTATTTTTGTTCTTTGCTTTTATTATAATGTTTATTTATTGATGAAATCCAAGAAAAATAAAGGCCTCATTATGCTAATTCCACAAGGATAATTCTATAAACAAAGAAAAATACTACCACTTTAGACAAAATAATATAGGAGTAACTCGAGAAACTTCTGAGAATTGATCTTTGAACCAATGGTGGTTCGAGTGATAAGATTCTTTTGATTCTTTATGTATTCCTTTTCTTCCATATTCTTTCACATTCTTTTGTTTATTTTTACTTATAGGTTTTCTAAGTTATTATGATTACATGATTTTTTAAACAGTCATTAACCAGTGATGGTTTATTTGTCTCTTCCTTCTTAATTGTTTTTTGTCATCTGAACTAATGAAAGCTTATTTGCAGGTTCCTTGAAATTTTAAGTTGTGGGTAACCAGTGGTGGTTTTTTCAAAAATATTTTTCTCTTCTGATGTAAAGGCAGTGGTGCTATTATTCCAAACAGTTGTGCTTACCATCCCTTTCACTGTGGTGGTCCATTTTAGTAGGTTGAAGTTGTTGATACATTTTGATTATCCAACATCAATTAATTTCATTCACATAAATCATCATCCTTTTGGTCTAGAGCTCAATCTTGAACCATATTCTCGATCTTCATTTTTGGCTCCAAACTGTTCAAAATTAAACCCCATAATCACTTGTTTGACTTCCTATTCATAAAATCTAGAGTTTTCTTTTCATAAACCTTTCAAGGATTCTTTCCAAGATTTTGGGGTCTGTTATAAACTGTCTGGCTATACTTTTGCTTACTCTTTCATTGACCATTTTGGTTCAACCCTAAACATTAACATTCCTTTGCATTATAAACTCATTCTCTACAAAAATCTTACTCAAGGAAAAAGCAAGATGTCTTCTGGAAATGATAACCAGATTCTTAATATTACAAATCGACTTGAATTTACAAGTATATATATGTCTAAGATACAAAGAAGAATTGTTGGTTCAACAAATAAAATTGATACAGCAGCTGAAAAGGGGTCAACTAGTATTATTAAAAAAATGATGGGTGTAGATAAAATGGAAATGAAAGATATTCGTGAAGGCATCAACACTCTATGAAGTAGATTAGAAACAAAGAAATCAGAATTATGGGTCACAATCTATATCTCATCAAACTCAATATTGTGGAAGAACATAATGATGTGATCAAAAGAGGACCATGGATTATCAATTGATCATTATTAGTTATTCAAAAATATCTTTCTGGAATACCTATAGAGGAACATAATTTTACCAGTTAAGAATTCACTGTCCATTTTAAATATCCCATACTTGAACACACAAATGTGGATATAATCAACGAAGTTATTCAATTCATGGGTAGGAAAATCTATATTGATCCAAAAAATTATTGTCCAACAAATGGTAATATTATCGAAGCTAGGGTAGAAGTTGATCTTTCTTAGCCTCTACTTAGGGTGGCTGGTGGAAAACCATATAGGAAAAAGATGCTTGGGTAAGGAATCACCGGGACCTGCAACCTCGCAAAATATGTGATAAATATTTTTTTAGCGATCATGTGGAGAGCATGTCTGCTATTTTTTCCCATCGGATTTATCTAGATAGCCTAACTATTGAGGAATATGCTGCATATCAGAAAGAACATGAAGTTCAAGAAGCTGAACAAGAGATGGAAATTAATGATGCGGTAAAGGAGAGAGACTTGTGTTTTAATGAAAAAGTTGATGATAGTAATCTTTTGTCTGACTACATGAAAAATAAGTGTATGAGAAATTCTGAAGCAAATCAACCACCTTCTATGAACCCTCATGACATCCATGTTAAACCCCCAACTACTAAGGAAACAGCTAAGGATACTACTACTAGTTTGGCAAACAGTGAAAGGATATAAATGGAATTAATTGAATCAGTAGCAGAAACTTCAAAAGCCTCAACAACAGATTATCAGGGAATCCCTGCTGCTCAAGTAAATTTTCTTAACCCTTATTTTTCTAGTTTTTTGCAACTTTATTTTCTTGATTTTTCTAATCTTTATAGAATATGTGTTTTTTAATTTTCTTTAATAATATCATCTATTTAGGTTAAAAATAATATAAAAATTATTTCTTGGAATAGCCAATGCTTTTGCTCTAAGGTTACTAGGGATCACCTGCATAATCTTAACTCTTTTCATAATCCAGATATCATCTTCATCTCAGAAACTAAAATCAATGATGATAGATGTAAAGACCTGTAAACTGGTTAATCCCATTTGACTGGTCAAATGACTATTTCGCCGTTAAATGACTTAATTAATTGAAATTAAGGATTAAATTATAATAATTCATAAAATAATAATTTTGATAATATATTAGTACCATTGGATATACTTCGAAAAGTTACGTGAAATGGATTATTTGAACGCATCATTTGAATATCGGACGAGAGAGATATAACATTCGGAAATTTGAATGTGAAGGTTAATTTCGAGTTGGACCGTCATATGTAGCTAATTTCTTAGCGGCAATACCTTAAGCCCAATTTCTTAGATAAATTAGATAATCCCAAAGTTATTGCTTTTAAGTTAAGGGTGTAACGAGAATATGTGAAAATATATATATATATATATATATATATTTATAATTATTAGTAACTTATATTTAGGTTTAACTTTTATCTGTTGATTAATTAACATATTAGTCTAATCTTAGTAATCTATATAATTATTTATTGGTATAGATTCCCTCTAATATAATTAGTTGGATGTCATTATAAGAAAAAATTGACTATAGTGTCTCATTATATATATTGAATCAAATGATAAGAATTCAAGTAGGGGTGTGCATGCATAACTAGGTGCATGTCATTATAGGAAAATAACTTCTTATAAAACTTGATCATAAACTTTGTATGTAGTTCACTTCCTAATGTTTTATTTATGAACTAAGTAGTATAATAGGGAGTTAGTGAAGAACATGGCTTAGAAAGAGAAATTGATAGAGATTTGATTAATGAAAACTATTCCTAAAATCACTTCTCTTTTATTGTTTGTATATACATGGGTGTAGTGGTAGTGTACTATACATAAAAGAATAGTAAGCATGATATGGAGAATAACTAGAAGCTTAGTCCAAAACTAAAGAGAAAACAATCAAGGATGATGGTGACGAAATTATGAACAAGGGCTAGATTATGTATGATGATTTGGTGATGAAGATGATGATGGATAATGGAAACTTGGTATCTACAACCCAGTTAGTATATACTAACAACGATCGATTTAAATGATGAATTTGTGGATCGCGGATCTCGAAGTAGGCGTGGCTTGTCATTAAATAAGGTGGGAATCGATAACGAACTCTCATGTACTCATTATTGTTTTAGAAAGTTATATATTTTGAAGTTCATGCATATCTTTGCTACTATATAATATGTGTAAGTATGTGTGTAATACAAACTAGTTTTCTTTTAAATTTCGGGATGTGATTAGATCTTCAAAAACAACTAATATCTTTGTATTTGGAATAATTACTTATTTTAAAAAGATACTTCTTTTTATTGATTGGAAAGTGGTTACAACATTACTTATAATTTGAATGAAATGAATAAGGCTTCTTGTTGATTGGTATGAGATATGGGTCCCAAATTTACATGTCACTGGAATATGGTATCATTATTATTATAGGGGCGGAATTGCAGCCATATTATAAATAGTGGGCAAAATTGTTTCCTGATATTATTACTACGTAGGGTAAATCATGTCTCATACACGGATGTTTGGTGTTTAAAGAGGAGGATGATGATAATCTTATATATGATTGGTGGATTACGCATGGTTTGATTGGGCACTCCATCATAGATTCTTCCGTCAGATATAATGTTAGTTCATTAGTTTCTTTGAATGCTTGTTATGTAGAGTGCGTATGAATGAGGTACTGGTAAGAATAGAAATTTAAATTTGACCAAGGGAAAGGCGCTTTAATGATCATTGAAGAATCCGCAAGAGTCAACCTTACTACTCCAAAGGATTATGTCACTAAACTATTATTGTTCTGATTGCGTGTCGGATAATTGGTTGGTAGAACTTTATATTTCCGTACAATTATTATCTGATATGATTTATCTGCTTTTCCATGGTTTATCGGTTTTCCGATAAAACCTGGATTGTTTTCAAACCATGCTAGTGATTACTTGAAAGTTAGTTATTATTTTTATGGATAACCCTTTGAGGATGATGTGCTCGCCCAATTCCCACTTTCAGTTTCAGAGATGGATCTGATAGTGCACATGACAATGACCATTCAAAATTTGAAAGCTTCAAGGAGTTGAGTCCGTTCGTCGGTTATCTTCCGCTATGTTTATTTTGTATATACATTGTATTTGTAAATCAACTCACTATTGTATATGTATCATCTGAGAGGTGTTCTTATATATAATCCCGGAGAGGGTTTAGATTGGGTTAGCATTTATTTAGAACTTCTAATTTAATAGTTAAATAGATGTTGTAGATCCTTAATGCCTCAAATGTAGTATGGTCTCTTAAATTTCTAAGTAGGTGGATCTTGGGGTGATACAATAAAATTCTGAAATTTACCAAATCTCTTCAGTTCCCTAATAATTGTTGCGTTCTCTCTATTGGTCTTGCTGATGGAATGATTCCACAATGAAAAGAAGGTTTCAAATTGAAATTTTGCATACTAGTTCTAACATGATTCATGCTCTAGTTTTAAATGATACCTCTAAAGGTGAGTGACTACTTTCTTGTATCTATGATACTCCATATAAAGATGAGCAAGACTCTCAGTGCTTTTACATAAAAAGTCTTAGCTCTAATGTTAATACTCCTTGGTAGTGATATGAGATCTAAACATTATCCTTAGTCTTGAAGATAAACGCAGTCATGCTTTATCTTATGGATCTTCTATTATTTCTCAAATGATTAAGGAGTCAGACCTATGTGATTTAGGATTTAGTGGTAACCCTAGAGCTAACAACGGGTTACCCGGATCGTAGGTTAGACCTTACCCGACCCGTTTTAACCCATATCGGCTCGGCCCATTGGCTAACAGGTCGGGTTAGGGTTGTCATATTATGACCCGTCAAATAATGGTCCGGGCTAGGACCAACCCGTGGTTTACCCGCCAACCCGTCAGTTTTTACCCATTTCATGCATATTAGGGATTTTGGGAAGAAATTATAGATGATATCCCCTAAATCAGTTCAAAAACCATCAATATCAATTCAATATAATTTCCCGGAACAACTACCAGTCTACAATTTCAGAAACAGCCTAAAATCCCAAACATTATTTTAGATTTAAACATAGAAAAAAAATTAATCACATCCCTTATTCACACAAATAAAAATCATGATCAAACACTTACTAAATCAATTAATGAACATTAAAGAGTACCCATATCAGTTAAAAGAAAGATCAGATCTTGTACATAATGAATCAATTAATTATCTAAACTAAAACAATATAACCTATGGAGAAATATAGTTAAGAGAGAAAGATATATCTATCTATATATAGATCAAGATATTTTAAAGAAAAAAGATAATCAAGATGGTGGATCTTTAATCTAAAACCGTTGATTACCATTAGATTTTTGGTTCGGCTCGGTCTGGTCTATTAGTGGTACGGTTCGGCCCGGTTTACCCGTTTTTTCGGTTTTCTGTGCAGCCATTTCTGTTAACAGGGCTGACCCGTCGACCCGCCATAGCCAGCCCGCTTAGGGTTAGGGTTGGAAAAACTAACCCGTTGTGAATAGTAAATAGGGTTAGGGTTGGTCAAACTCAGCATGTAACTCGCCTAGCCCGACCCGTTTCCAGCTCTAGGTAACTCATATACTTAGACTAGCAATAGTCCTGGTACTGACAGGATAAAAAATAGGTTAAACAGGACTCTTGTTAATAGTCTGGTTTTTAAATTTTTCTGACTCTATCCTTAATCACTTGATCCAAGATAGCTCTAATCATACCCCAATAATGTCGAGTCTTTATAGGAGTTTCTCTTCCAAGGGTAAGAATTGGAAATTCTTTGAAAACTAATTAGATATTATTGCTTGTGCTAGCGAAATAGAAAATTCTTGGACTACTAATGTTTCTAGTTCTGCAATTTATGTCTTTACAAAAAACTTATCTAATGCCAGGAGACGTCTGGCAGTTTGGAATAAGAATGTATTGGTAGTGTTCTAAGGGTAATTACAGGGCTTAAAAATACTCTTTTTAACCTTCGACAAACAAATATTTCTGGTTATAATACTAGCAAAGTGATTCAATTTGAGGTTGAGATTAGTAAGTGGGATGATATAGAATCCCGATTTTTGAGGCAAAAAAGGAGAGACTATTTCTATAAATATATGGACAGGAATACCAGTACTTCTATATAAAAACTAATTGAATTAAGGATAGAGACAGAATTGATAGTTTGCTTGCTCTAAATGGTACTTGGTGTAGAGACAGAAATTCTAGGATCTTTTGACTAGTGATTTTCAAAATATAAGTACTTCTTCAGTTCCAGATGATAATACTTATTTTCTTCAGCATATCCCTACTTGTATATCTGAAGCAGATAATGAGAAGTTGTTGGATTCACTAAATGAAATGAAATATATGATACTATTATGTTTATGGAAGCATGGACATCTTCGGGAACAGATGGTTTTCTATCGGGTTTCTATCCAACTCAGTGGCATCTAATCAAGAAAGACATTATTCTTCTAGTTCGGAATTTTTCTATTCGGGTTTTCTTCTTAAGGAGCTGAACATGGCATGATTTTCTTTTAATCCTAAAAATCATACCCCTCATAGACCAGAAGATTTTAGACCCATAACCTTGTGCAATGCTTCTTATAAAATCATCTCTAAAATTATTGCAAGTCGAATGAAATTCCATATTGGGAAAATAATTTCATCCATGCAAGCAGCTTATGTTCTAGGTAGACTTATTTTAGAGAATATATCTCTTGTCCAAGAGATTGTTCATAGCATGACAAGAAAAACAGGAAAGGTTGGCTGGCTTGCTTTAAAAATAGATATGTCGAAGGCATTTATTATAATAGAATGGTATTTTCTCGTAGATGCCTTGAAGAAATTTGGATTCAATGATAAATGGTGTCAGTTAATACATCAATGTATAAGCACTACTCAAATTGAAGTTCTTCTGAATGGCTCTCCTTGTAAGTATTTCAATCCAACGAGAGGGATCAGACAGGGGGATCCTATATCTCTTTATTTATTCATAATAACAATTGAAGCTTTTTCTAGAAATCTTGCTTTCAGTGAAACTAAGAGATTATTAATTGGAGTTAAAATTGTTGAGAGAGTTCCAAATACTAATCATTTGTTGACGATTGTCTCCTATTTTGTAGAGTTAATCTTACACAAACCAGGAAATTGCTTGAAGTGATAGAGAAATTCAGTACATGTTCTGGCCAGGTTATCAACTTTAGTAAATCTTCGGTTTATTTTATCAACAATATGGATCCTGCAGATTGTCAAGACTTAGTTGGTACTCTCCAAGTTCCCATAATGAATACTTCTGAGAAATATTTGGGGTTTCTATTATTCATAAATAGAAACAGAAAGATTCCTTTCTATAATCTCATTGAGAAAATGAAACACAGGTTAACTAAATGGAAGTCTGCCAATCTCTCAGAACCCTAGAAGAATCGTTATGGTGAAGCATGTTCTAAATGCATTCCCCGTTCATCACATGTTCTCTATTAGACTTCATAATACTACAATATCCTCTTTAGATCATGTGAAATCCAAATTCTAGAAAAGAAAAAAAAATACTAATAGAGGGACTATGATCTCCTGGAACTCAATATGTAGAGAAAAGGAAGATGGTGATCTAGGTTTGAGGAATCTTGATTGTTTTAAAAAACCTTACTTGTGAAATCTGCACGGAGGTTGTGTTGCAGATCTAACGATATATGGTTCAGAGCTTTGGGTTCTAAATATTCTCCAAATGGGGATGTCTTCAATCACTCGGTCAAAGAGGATTCCTTTTTTTCCTAGAAGAACATAAATTCAGAAGTGCACTTCATTAAAGGACATAGTTGTCGATGCTTGGGTAATGGAACTAAAATAAAAACATGGTCTCACAAGTGGATCCCTGGTCTTGATTCTCCTCCCTCACCAAAGACTAATGCAGTAAACCCTGGAAAATATGTCCTTGTGAAATAACTGCTTAATACTACTAATAATGGATCAAATGTAAATATGTTGCACTAACTTTTTTCTCTAGATTAGTTAATAGAATCTCTGTTATCAGTATGCGTTTAGGTCAAGAAAATACTCTAATCTGGAGTCTTAAGAATAATGGAAAGTTTACTGTGAAATCGGCTTATAAGAAGTACTATGATGAGAAGTACAAAAATAACCCTATTGTTCAAAACGAGAAAAAAATTGGATTCATATATGGAAACTGCCTGTTATACCGAGGGTAAAACATTTTCTATGGAAAGTTGTTAAGAACGTTCTACCAACCATAGAATGATTAGATAGGGCTAATAGATCTATGGATATCACTTGTCCCTTGTGCTCCAATGCAGTTGAGTCTGGAACATATATTTTCCTTGATTGTAGCTTCTCTCGAGCTGTATGGTTTTCTTTAAAAGGTTTCCATATGATAGTCAAAAGAGTATTTGTCAAGTCATCACAAATTGGTTCAATAAGATGTTACAAGGAGTTACTGAAGCTGATGAAGTAGGAAAGACGCAATTATTACTTGGGAAATTTGGAAAGAGAGATGCAATAAAGTCTTCAAGAATGCTGTGTTAGATTCTAAGCAGCTAGTGCAAACAATTTATAACATATGCTTTGAACAATCTAGAGTTACTACAACACAGGTTCATAGATATCTTGTTAGGAAAGGCTGAGCGTTAAGTGGAGTCCTCCTGTTATGGGAGTTTAACAATTAATTGTGATGGTTCTTTTAGTGAATCCTCTAAACATAGTGACATTGGACTAATCCATCGCAATTGGGCAGGTGAAACAAAAGGAGTGAAATGATATTACTTGGAGGAATCAATAAGTGTGGAGCAGGATGAAGGTCAGGTAGTCTTTCTAGCTGTGAAATGGGCATAAAAAATGGAATTGGAAGCAGTTAACTTCGAAAAAGACTCAAAGCTTATAGTGGAGGTAATAAATAAAGGTCATTTCAATATAAATGGCAACTTCAGAATTCTATTAGAGACACTATTAAGGAGAAAAATCAAACAACAAACATCCTAGTAAAAAAATGCTAAAACTGATAAGTTATCTAGAGAGTGGTCTGATATACCACCAAAGTATTCATTCTCAACTACTGATAGACATGGAAGGCGTAACTAAGTTACCATGTAGGTCTATCAATGGATAACCGAATATCCGACATTCGTCCGAGTCCGTACTGGAAATTTAGGATATCTTATCGGATAATTACTCCTTATCGGATACGGATACTGAAATACTACTATCCTATAGGATAATTATTCGGTATCCGATAACATAAATATATGTAAATAAAACTACTATTATACGTTCAATAATCTTAATTTTTTTTACAAATGTTGATGATTTTGTTTGAAAGAAATGAAGGAATGACAAATTCATCAAAATTAATTTTGTGTTACAATTTTGGATTCATGAGAAAAAGAAGTGAACCAAATTAAATATATTTTTTTCCTTATATATTTTTCGGATAGTTATCAGATTATCGGATATCCATTAATCTTAAAACATTCGGATACGGAAACTAATTTTTATTATCCATCGGATAATTATCGGATACGGATATTCGGATATTGTTAAAGGATTCGGATATGGGACAACAATTATTCGTTCTGTTTAGTACGTTAACAGCCCTATTACCATGTAATCGCACGTAGTAAACATTTATGCACAGCCTCCCAATACCTCTCACTTTAGAAAAGCTCTCGTGAATGAAAGAGAGTTTAAACTGAAACCCGCCTCTCTCTTCCAGTCTCAGGCGATAAGAGTGATTTCCCTCCGCAACGAACATTCTTTTACGATCAAAGAACTTAAGGTTTTGATTCAAGTTCCATATTCCTTTAAGAACCCCTAGAAAAAAACAATGGAGGAAAATAAGAACGGTAAAGAAAGATTAACAGTGGTTGAAATTGAAGAAGAACCAATAGTTGGTCCTGCTCCTCCTCCTCCTCGTTCTCGCAAACGTCCCTTGCAGTTCGAACAAACTTATCTTGATTCTTTGCCCTCTGCTAATATGTGAGTTATATTTATTTCTCAGTTGTTGTTTTTTTGTGTTTGGATGTTTGAAAGTTAGGGTATTAACTTTGTGAAATTAGTGTTTTAGATCTGTGAACTGTTACTTGATCCAATTTATAGTATTAACATCTCTACAATGGCTGAACTTAAAAGAAAATTCTTACAGTGTATGAACCATGATCAATATTTAATTTTGTATATATAGGTATGAAAAAAGCTATATGCATCGCGATGTAGTCACACATGTGGCTGTGTCACAGGCAGAGTTTTTAATAACTGGAAGTTCTGACGGTAAGTTTGTTTCAATCATTCAGTGTGTCTCTTTGGGTTGTTTGCATTATCAAACAAAATTTTGACTAAGATCCGATGATTTGAAAGCAATTGAATATTGAATTATCATTAGTTGTTGCTTTCACTCTGACCTGCCTTACACTTTTCAGGTCATTTGAAGTTTTGGAAGAAAAAACCCATTGGCATTGAGTTTGCTAAGCATTTCAGATCTCACCTTGGACCCATTGAAGGTTTAGCTGTGAGTATCCATCTCGTACGCTTAAACTACTAGCCAATTCTTGTTTAATATTGTCTTACTTTTTGAGTGGGTTGTTTATCGCATTTCAAACTCTAGGGTTTCACATTCCAGTTTATACTCGCTGGGTTTGGTCCTGCTTCATGTTCAGTTCTGATGTTCAATGCAGTTTCAGATGCTCGTTGTTGATAAAATCTAATGTCAACAGTAGTAAAGATCCCTTGCACGTTGTTCCATTTCTCTTCTCTTTTATTATTTCTTAATCCTCTACTAAGCGAACCAGTTGATCTGCTTGTGCTGGTTCTTCTTTCAGCTCTTTATGTAGCCTTGTTTATTAGAACGATAACTAGTATCACGCACAACCATAAAACCATGTTACGCATAATTTTGTGTTTAATATTTTCGCTGTATAGAATTCGTGATTTAGTGGCAGTGATCAACCATGACCTGGTTCAGTAATGCAGGTTAGCGCAGATGGCTTACTTTGTTGTACAATTTCAAACGACAAATCGGTGAAGATATACGATGTCGTCAACTATGATATGATGGTCATGATACGCCTACCCTTTGTTCCCGGTACAGTTGAATGGGTTTACAAGCAAGGAGACGTCAAAGCCAAGCTTGCCATTAGTGATCGCAACTCCTCTTATGTTCATATATATGACGCACGTGCTGGTACAAATGAGCCAATTATCTCTAAAGAGGTTTGCTACTTTTCAGTCCAATTAGATTTTCAAACTTGAAATCTTGTTAGATCTGCTTATTTTTCGATCGTGAGACTGTTCTTATTTTGCATGTATGTGCTTATCTAGATACACATGGGCCCAGTAAAAGTTATGAAGTACAACCATATCTTTGACACGGTAATATCTGCAGACGAGAAGGGAATCATTGAATACTGGTGCCCTGCTACACTGCAGTTCCCGGAAGATAAGTATGTGATTTGAAAGAAATATAAGTTAGTGTATATAGGATCTGCCCAACTATGTATCCTAGAGCTTTTTGTTTCTTTCTGAGTATATTTTTTGATAGTTACAGGAGTGTCTCGTCTGTTATTTTGGTTTTGTTACCTCTTACCATTGATATTAGTGTGTAATAAGCCATTACTTTTTGCAGAGTGAGTTTCAAACTGAAGAGTGACACCAGTCTCTTTGAAGTTGTGAAGTGCAAAACGACTGTATCTGCAATTGAGGTACAATATATATCTGATATTTGTGATTAGAAAGTCAACTCTCAACACCATATGGGTTTGGTGCCTGTCTCAAGTAGTAAACATTATGATTGAAGGATCATCCTATAGCAAGTTTTCTACTTTTTGTATTTGTGGCTGAGGTGTTCATCTTTATCTTTTTAGGTTAGCCCTGATGGTAAGCAATTCGCCATTACATCTCCTGATCGTAAAATACGTGTGTTTTATTTTAGAAGTGGTAAGCTACGGCGACAGTATGACGAGTCCCTGGAGGTAATAATATTTTCCACTTCAGCCCAGTTCTTTTTGACAATTTGTTTTTTGAGACTTTTAGTAAGTTTATGCTACTCATTTAGGCGGCGCAAGAACTCCAAAGGGCCGATGCTCCTCTCTATAGGTTAGAAGCCATTGATTTTGGACGAAGAATAGCAGTTGAGAAGGAAATAGAAAAAACGGAAAATGTGCCACAACCAAATGCAGTCTTTGACGAGAGCTCTAACTTCATCATATATGCAACACTTCTTGGCATAAAGGTAAGGCCTGCAAAATTATTGTTCTCACACGTGCAAAATAGTTAATGGGTAGCAGTACTAGTATTGGAATTTCATTATGTTATTTGTGTATGCACAGATAGTAAATTTGCAGACAAATAAAGTTGCACGAATTCTTGGAAAGGTCGAGAACAATGATAGATTTTTGAAAATTGCTTTGTATCAAGGTGACAGAAACAGTAAAAAGGTGAGAAAAATTCCCGCAGCTGCAGCAAATGTCAACGAGAGCAAAGATCCTTTGACGGATCCCACTCTCCTTTGCTGCGCTTTCAAGAAACACAGGATCTATTTGTTCAGGTATCGAAAAGATTCTCAATTGTTAACTGCATGCAATATGATTTGTTGTCAATCGGCGATATACAAATAACGACTTACCACCAGTAGACATCTAGATGCTCTTAGAACTTATGGAGTCTATATGATATTCTTTTTTGTTATGACATTATTATATTGATTTAAGTTGTTTTGTGCATTAGTGTCCATGCTAGGATGTGTAGCTAATATTCTAGAAAATCTGAAATTTTATATAGATTTCCTTTTTTGTTATTAATCATGAATATTTGAGTGCTTCCACCAGTCTAAACAAATTCTGGCTGTTATGGTTTTGGTTATTCAGTCGAAGAGAACCAGAAGAACCTGAAGACGCAACTAAGGGAAGGGATGTCTTTAATGAAAAGCCGCCTGCTGATGAACTTTTGGCTGCTTCCGATATAGGAAAGTCTGTTACTACATCTCTCCCTGAGAATGTGGTATGTCCCCTTTTTCTTTCATGCTGTTGTAGTCATACTCTTAGTACTTTATTTTGGTTGTATACTTATGCTTTATCTATGTTTTGGCCTTTTGAATCAGATTATGCACACGTCACTTGGTGATATTCACATTAAACTGTACCCGGAAGAATGCCCCAAAACTGTGGAGAACTTCACCACTCACTGTCGTAATGGTTATTATGATAATCTCATTTTCCATCGGGTTATCAAAGGCTTCATGATACAGACAGGAGATCCTCTGGGAGATGGCACTGGTGGGCAGTCTATTTGGGGTAGGGAGTTTGAGGATGAGTTCCACAAAAGGTAACTCCTGTTGCAAATTTACATGGTAAAAGCCAGTTACAAATTTGATTTTAATTACCTCTAGGATCCTATGAATGGAAGCTTATTATCGCAAACTTCTCTATTATTTCCTCCCCCCCTCAGATTGTTTTCTTTACCTGTTCATTCTAGCGTCAGGTTCTCATTTGTTAGGAAGCTTACATATTAGAAATGGTTACTTTTTCTAATTTGCAGTTTGAGGCACGACAGACCTTTCACATTGTCCATGGCAAATGCTGGGCAAAATACCAATGGCTCTCAGTTCTTCGTAACCACTGTGGCAACACCATGGCTGGATAATAAGCACACTGTATTCGGTAGAGTTGTGAAGGGAATGGACGTAGTACAGGTACTTTATTTTCTTATTTTTACTCTTTCCCTAGCGCTCTCCTCGCCTGCTTGCAAACATCAAGTTAATTACTGATCCATGTATCAAGTCTTGAGTCTTATCCGCTACTTACTTATACAGGCTATAGAGAAGGTGAAGACAGACAAGCAAGACAAACCCTACCAAGATGTTAAAATATTGAATGTGACTATTCCCAAGTCTTGAAGCTTTTTCTCGCTCTAGAATGGTGGTAGAATATGTTTCAGTTGTCATCTTAAAATCCTGTTAAATTTTTGGATATCTGTTTCATTTATGAATGCTAATTCAGTTTTGTAAACACCACTGTATTCTTTTTTCCCTGTACTAGTTAAACTTCAAAGGAATCTCAGTACTTTCTAAGAAATTTTCATTTTGAATGAATGTAGGAATATGAGAACATGTAAACGTTTTGTATGATAGGAAAAAAACCCCGTGTTTTTCACCTTAGTAATATCAGCTTTCCTAGTACAACCAGCTTCGGTAGCTTAACATCGGTAAATCAGGTCATTTCTTCATCTTAAATTCTTTTTCAGGCACGATGGAATTTACTGATGATGGTGTACCAAAAGAGAACAGTAAAGACAAATATTTAAGTCTCTTAGTTCCATCTCTTCTCGGTTTTGTTTATTGGTCCGACGAAGAATTGGTCTCAGCTTTTAAAAATGTAGGAATTATCATTTAGTCCAAAACGGTTCGGTTTTAGACAATTTAGTCCTATCATCTCAAGCCTAATACTAGAAAGTCCTAATTTAACAAATTTGAAACGGATTAGTTCTTTTTTTAACGATTTAGTCCCAATTAAATTTTTTAATGACAAAAGTGTTCCTCATATAAAAATCGTATATCATCTTATTCATTCACTTAGGTTTAGTCGTTGTCTCTGAAATGAAGACGAGTATTTATAGGGTTGCACATCGGGTGGTCGGTTCGGTTTTGAACCAAAACCAACTACCAAACCGTCTATAGGCGGTTTTTGAAACTCAAAACCTTCTACCAAACCGTCGGGTATGTCGGATTCGGGTTTTTACGGTTTAAACTGTAACAACTATCAAATGAAATGTTTTCCTGAATCCTGATTCTTGATAGATCAAGGTTGTTTTAATACAGATGAAATGAAATGTTCCTGATTCCAAATACAGATAGTAATCCAAAATAAACACAAAATAAACATCATGAAACAAGTGAAACAACTGTACAGTCCTACTATTTCCAAGTTGCAAGGCTGCAACAAGACCAACTCCAAGTGAAACAAGTGATTTAAGTTCCTTTTATCAATCATCTTCAAGGATCAAAGACCTCTGTCATGTGACCCAATAACTCTGCAAGAACCAGAAATGAACTTTATGTTACATTCTTTAACAACTTCGAATTAATAAGTAAAAAAACCAAAAAAGCAGATTTTTTTTTACATTACCTTCCTTGACGCTGAAGCTATCATCCGTTACATAGTCACATAAAAAATCAAGAACAATGGGCTTTTCTAACCAGCTTTGCGTACAGAGCAATGCCTCAACTGTCCTCGCAGATAAATAACTTCTCCATGGACTAAGCACACGCTTTCCTGTACTAAATACCAATTCAGACACAACTGACGACACGGGTATAACTAATATATCCTTTGCCATGTGTGAGAGGATCTTATACTTCGTACTATTGGCTTTCCACCAGCCAATATGTCAAAATTGGGATCACTTGGTTCACAATTATCAATCAAATACCTATCCAACTCTGAGTTCACCTCAACAAATGAGTTTTTCCTATGTTTTTTCGCCCTTGACTGAAGTATAGCCTCAATTGAATCATCTACCATAACAACTGGTGTGTCATCTATACTACTACTACAATCACTAGTTGACCCATCCAGTTGAATAAACATACTTATATTCTTCAAAGAGTCTCACAAGTTCTTGTTTCACAGTTATCATAATACTATTAATCCTGTCATAATTTTTCTCATACAAACACTCAAACACAAACTCTAATCCACTTTCTTTCGCTCGTGGATCTAACACCCGGGCAAAAAACATGGCAGAATTCATATCTTCATACATATCCCAATACTTATTGTACTTTTTAAACATAAGAGCATCCATACTTGTAATATAAGAATCTGGTGTTTTATAATCTCTAAAAGCAACTAATTGTTCATGGAGATCGTCAATTGCCATAAGAAATTATGTGTTGTAACTTGTGATGAAGCACAAAACTTTACAGTAGAATCAAAAATACCTTCGAACACTTTACAAGACCTCTGGCATAGGACCAATCTTCAGGGTAGGGAACATGTTGTTTAGGCTTGTTTTTTTTTCTTATTCTGCTTCCTGCCTCTTGGATTAGTATTCACAATTTCATTATCAGATTCAGAATTAGATTCAGAACAAGAAGATAAAACTTCAAGGTCATCATCATCTATATCAAAAGATTCAAAACTACGAATATCAGGTAAATCATCAAAGTTATCTTCGGGGAAAATGTACTTCTTTCGAAATTCTTTATCATCCTTTCCTAACCTATTAAAAGCCCTTTCATACTTCTCTGCAACATCTAAAATAAGATAAGTGCTATTCCACCTAGTTTTCACATCTAAGATCAAGCATTTCTTGCATTCAACCTTTTCTAAAGAAGCATAATATCTAAATTTAGCCAACCTAGAAGGAGAACTACAAACATACTTAATCACTGGCATGATCCTCTTAATCGACTTGTTATATTTAACTATTGCATCGCTTACAACAAGAGCAAGAACATGGGAAACACATCTTACCTGTTAAGAATGAAAAACAAGAAAATATTAGAAATTGCAGTTGGTGAATTACAAATTAAATCATCTATAGAAATTAAAAGTCTTACATGCAAGTATGCTGCTCTTTCGACTGCACCTGTCCAACCAACCACACCAGTCCTCAAGTAATCAATTGCGACAGTATTAACATTAACATTGTCAAGTGTCAAGCAGAAATATCCTCAAGTTCCCAATCCATTTTTCTAACATCCTACCAATGGCTTTACCTGAATGACCCTTAACTAAGCAAAACATAATAATTCTCTTTTGCAACTTCCAATTTTGATCTATATAATGAACTGTAACACAAATATAATTAAAATTATTTGGTAATGTCCATGTATCGGTTGTGAGTGAAACTCTCTGCTTGATTGCCTTGAAATACTTTTTCAACATTTTTTTCTTCTTCTTTATAGATGGTTAAAAGGTCTCTGTAAATTTTCATGCGACCAGATCATTTGAATCTAGGCTCAAGCTCTTGAAGCAAGGCCCTTAAACCTTCTGACTCAAACCAATCTAAATGGAAGCTCTTCCTTAATTATAAATTCTACTAAACGCCTTCTGCATCTATCATAACTATAAGAGGAAACAAGTAGTTTAACATTTTCACCTGGTTTTGGGGGTGGAAACATAAGACTTTTCTGTTCCTTCTTCCTATCAGGATTCTTAGAACATCTTTCTGCATGACTCCTCAAGCTAGATGTCCCATTCTTAGCCTGTGCAGAAAATTTATTTTTACAATGATTACACTGTGCTGTCTTAGGACCAAGCCTTGTAAAATTCCTTCACCCATACACTAGAAAAGGCTCTTGACTTCTTGATGTCTGCAACTGGGGCTATATCTTCAGTTTTAATCTGAGGTGCAATTTGAGTTTCAGGTTGTAACTGCAGATGTACTTGACATTTGGATGGAAACAACTAAAGATTGACTTGATGAATCACCCATTAAGCCCCCCTAAGAAACAGCAAAAAACACCAAATATGAATCACAGTTCCACTTGAATTGATGCACATGAAATTAGGGAATTACACTAATAAATCCCCAATATCAATTGAAATTAATTAAATTCAAAAGTCATACTATTGAAACATATTAACAAGCATTTCACAAACTTAATTAAAAAAAAATTTAAACCAATATTTCATGATAGAAAATAAAATCTCCAAAAATCAGATGAACCCTAATTTTCAAATTCATGTTCCAATTAAATGGAAAGCAAAATACGAATCAAAATAAGGCTTGGGTTTGATATAATCATCCCCAGAAAAAAGATGATTAAACTTTATATAATCAAAACCCAAAACCTGACATTCCTAGTTTGTCTGTTGTATGTTGATTGTTAAGAATAAATAGTTGTTGTCGATGGTGAGGATTGAAGAAGAAGAAGAAGAAGTTGTTGGTGATGAGTCTGTTGACTGATAAGGTTGTTGGTAATGACTGAAATCATGAATCGCCTGATAGAGGCAGGCGGCGTCGAGACTCGAGAGGAAGATGAAGAACAGAAAATTTAGAAATGAGATATAAACTTCTAGTTTTAGGTATAGCCGTATAGGTAGTAGATGGAGCGCTAGGATGAAACATAATCAATGGCCAAGAAAATTCGGTTGATACGAGCGGGTTCGGTCGGTTTTTATACTAAACCTGTGAACCAAACCATCATGAATGATTATTTAATTTGAAAACCATATACCAAACCGCAACGGTCGGGTTCGGTTAAATAAACCGCGGTTTTGTCGGGTTCGGTCAGGTTCGGTTTTTCGGGTCGGTTCTTGTGCAACCCTAAGTATTTAGGTTTAGTTTTTCATCTCGATTAAGCTTAATTATTCGAAATGTTCCAACAATTTTTATATATCTTAGTTGCATTTTGTTATTCTAGATCTTGCTTTTAGGGTTTGTTTCTTCAATTTTAGGTTTTTTGTTCAATTTTTATGTGAGGAATTATTATTATAGAGTTGTTTGAAGATCTTGGAATCGAAGCTGAAGAAGTTATTGTTCGTGATGTTGGGAAATTGTTACCTCTTCCAGAACTTTTTGCATCAGTTTTCAGTATCAAGTCGGATTACATTACTCGACAACAAGTATTTTATTTCGTATTTCTAGCTATTTTTATGATCATTATAAGTTAACTAGGATTTGATCTTGTTCATATCTAGTTTAAAATTAATCATTATATACACGAAGATTTGAATCTAAGTTAAGATTTTTTTTTCTTCAGTGTTATTAAGATTTAAGATTTATATTGTAACAGTTGTACTATTAGTTTCGGTTTATGTAAGGTATATTTTGGGTTTCTGTTTTCATTTTGGAGTAATGGTGAATGGGAGAACTAGAAGGAATGATTTTAGTACAGGAGTGTGAGTTATCAAAGAAGGACTGCACAGCCTTTGGTATTTCCTATGGAAACTATAGTACTTGCAACTGGATCGTTGATACTTAATTTTTTTATCTCTTAATTGTTATCATTTCTATAGGTATTCACTAAAAAGCACATTGATAAGAGTTATTCGGTTATATGATTTCTAATTCAAGTTTTTTACATGTGCTTTAACTTGCAAGTATTTTAAGTTGTTTTATTTGTAGAGTTTGATGTTTATGTTTTGGATTTTGGGGGTTTATTGGATTATTGTTTTTGTTTTTATAAGAAGTGTCGTTATGTTATTTGGGATGCTTCAACATATGATGGTGTCGTTCATGAGTCTCGTTCTATTCTATCTCAAACAAATTATCTTTATGTGAATGTGATATAAAAAAATGTTAGCACTCGGAATTTTATTGATTTTATAGGTGGTGAAAATGATGGTGACGAGCTATCCAATAGTGGATGAATTTCTTGTTAAGATGGACCTTACAGATGATTTGTTGCATATGGTATGATGCTTGAGAATTTGTGTACGTATATATATTTGTTTTGGTTTATATTGACTTTGTCTCATTTTTTAGCTCATGTTGTTGTTTGATTTGCAGATTTTTTCTTTCTTGGATTATTCTAATGTATTTCGAGCTGCTGAGTGTATCGAAAATGACGATCGACTGGTAGACATGAGGACTTCTGGAAGCGTTAAATTTTGAAGACATGAGCATAACTGAACTGCAGTATGAGTCTTCCTTGAATACTTCTTTAAAGATTAAAGTACGTAGTAAAACCGCTAATATCATTAATTATGATTTTTCCTGTCAATCACTCTGTGTTTAAAATGATTTGGGAATTCATAATTTAGTTCGTAATGGGTTTGTAAGTAGTTTCTTTGTGCATATCAGTTTTCCCGTTCTTTCTCGTCATGTTGAAATAATATCACCGTAATGAATGTTGTAGTTTTAGAGTCTTTTAAATAGTTTGTTAAATTATATGTCTTATTCTCCAATAATCAATGCTTTGATAATTCATCTATTGACTATATGAGTATTCTACATAGTTGTACACATGTTAATTTTTAATGTGCACGTAGTTGTACACCTTTTGATCGTTAATGTGCACATAGTTATATATATGTTCATTGTTAATGTTCTTGGAGATGAACTTGTACACATGAGTATACATGTTTTGGGTACACATGTGTACATAGTTGATTGTTACTGTGCATATAGTTGTCCACATATTGAAACTTTTTATCGTTTATCTTTAAAGACCCATAAGCTCAAAATGGTAGAGTGCTCAAGCCTATCGCACGGTTTGCGGAGGTTGATGGTTCAAATCCATCTGAGTTTCCATGTTATGTTTATACAATTTGGGTAGGTGTGTACATATTGGTCCACAATTGATTATTTCATGTTTTTTAGGGGTGTACATATTGGTGCACCCGTGTATTTTCTATGAAAAATAGGTCTGCGTATGGGTATGAACGATCGATTTAATGCATGTTTTGCATGGGTGTACATATTGGTGCACCT
>JAJJMC010010567.1:1333248-1354529 GCA_023531435.1 Papaver californicum | reverse complement strand
GTGTGGTTATGAATTGATCGGATCTTATGCATGTTTTGCAGGGGGTGCACATATTGGTGCACCAGTGTAATTCCCATGAAAAAGTACGTTTGTGTGTGGTTATGAATAATCGGTTTTATGCATGTTTCATAGGTGTGTACATATTGATGCACCAATGTTATTCCCATGAAAAAGTAGGTCTGGGTGTATGTTATGAACAAAGTGGTGCACATGTGAAAAAATGACTGCATAATCTTATGAAAATTTTGTGCTTATGTACCTTTTTGTACACATGAGATAACCATGAAAAAAATTTTATTTTTTTAAAAAATAAAAACTATATAGTCAAATGGGTACACTTTTTATAGATTTTGGAAAGAACTTTTCGAATATATAAAGTTTTCGAATTTTGGATGAGCGGTTTAAAAGATAAATTATCTTTAAATTATTTAAAATTGCTGACATCATTATAAATCATTTTGGACTAAACTGTAAATATTTAAACTAAATTATAAATTAAAAAGATTATTTATACATTTATATATTTTAAAATAAATAAAAAATATACATAGTTAAATAAGTCCGGACTAAAACATCTGTTTCTAAATATATTTGAACTAAATTGTCATTTCCCCTTTAAAAATACTCATAAGAATGTTGTATGGTTTTTTTAACAACCACCACGCACATTAATGTTTCTAGAACATGTGAACATAATAACGCATACATGGCTTTTGCACCAACTCGTGACAACCCGGTGCACGTTAGCATGCACCCGTCATTGCTGTCGTAAGATTCTTTCCCTACTCTCTGAAGGAAACTGTTGATAGCCAACTCAACGGTTTGATACATTCCATATTCAACAATCCCATTCGAGAAACTTTTACTGATTACATATTATCGTGATCGTGTCGTGTTAGATACACAGTCAGCAACTAATCACCGGTGGATATATCTACCACGTGTTTATAATTTTTTTGCTTCCTATTTTACTCGTTACTCAATAAAATGAAAATCAGCCAATGGTGCACTGAGTCGTAATATAAATACATAACCAATCCCTTCCACTTTTTCTCTAACACACACAAACAACTCTCCCCTAAATCATTCTCGATCGAAAACAAAGAAATTAGAAGATATTTTTCTGAAATTTAATGGCGGAAAAGCATTTCAAGTATGTAATCGTCGGTGGTGGTGTTTCTGCTGTAAGTTTATTCCTCCTCCTCCCCTCTCTCTTTTTATCGATCGGATAAGCTTTAATTTGCTTTTTGTTTGTTAATTAATTATATGCGGCGCTTTTTCATCTTACAATTTTTGATAATCGGATCTGATTATACTGCGTTTCGTTTTTGACTGTTATTATGTAGAGGATGAAATGAATTTTTGCTCTGGTTGGTTTTTTTGTAGTAAGTTTTTTTGTGATTTTTTATAATGATAGTTTGATTATGTGATTTTGATAGGGATATGCAGCTAAAGAATTTGCTGCTCAAGGTCTTAATGCTGGTGAATTGGCTATTATCTCCAAAGAGGCGGTATGGATTCCAAAGCCTTGATTATTATCTTTTTTTTTTGTTGATAATAAATTCTCATTTGGAGTGATTTCCAGAGATTTCACCTATAATCATGTTGACTGAAATCTTGAAAGATGAAGTTGTTTGTGTTTACCAATAATTTAGTTGGGAAATTAAAAGACTGCTACAAGTCAACAAATGCTTTAGGTCAAGATATCGATCAAACTGAGGATTACTTCTAATGTTTCAGGTAGCTCCTTATGAACGTCCAGCTCTTAGCAAGGCCTACCTTTTCCCTGAATGTAAGTTGTGCAGTCATTTATAACTGGTCCTCCTGTGGCCGATAGTTGCTCTTTAGAAATTGTTATGTTATGTGCGTGAATGATAAGCTTCTGATGTGCAAATATCTTTGCTGGCAAAAATATAGGGGTTTAGGATGCAAATTAAGCTGTATAATATGTACGAATGTGTAGGATCTTTTCTAATTGGTTCTTTTTCTCCGAAGCAATAAAATTGGGCTGTTGTTTCCTCCTACAAAATTGATGTACTAATAATGAATTTTGTGGTTTTGCAGCACCTGCTAGACTTCCAGGTTTCCATGTCTGTGTTGGTAGCGGAGGCGAGAGGCAACTTCCTGAGTGGTATACTCAGAAAGGTAACACATTTTCCCATAGTTAATGCTATCTAAACTGTTATTTGAGTTGAGAAAATACGGTATATGTCGTCTGCAGCAGATGGGATTTCTAAAATCTCTTTATTCTCTTGAGTGTTGACCATGTGTAAAAATCTTTTTGAAAACTATGCTTTATTATCAGCCTCATTATTTTAAGTATTGTCATTGGTTTCAAAATGGTTATTTGAAGGCATCGAGTTGATCCTTAACACCGAAATAGTGAAGGCTGATCTTGCTTCCAAGACTTTATCAAGTGCAGCTGGAGCAACCTTCAAGTATGACGTATTGCTCATTGCAACCGGTTCCGCAGTATGTATCTTCCCTGCAAAGACTTCACTTCGTTCTTAATATTGTTTTTGTATTCTCCATAATTAATTATAGTCTTATAAATATTTCCTTTCTTACCAATAGATGGTCATCTTAAACCTGTCTAGGCAACTTTCTTTCCACGATAGCTAGTTAATGGTTTTTCTCTTTTACAGGTTATTAGGTTGACTGACTTTGGCGTTCAAGGAGCTGATGCCAAGAACATCTTCTATTTAAGAGAAGTTGATGATGCCGACAAATTATATGAAGTTATCAAGTCAAAGACGAACGGCAAAGCTGTAATTGTTGGAGGAGGATACATTGGTCTTGAGCTTTCTGCGGTGTTGAAAATGAACAACATGGATGTTACTATGGTTTACCCCGAGCCATGGTGCAGTAAGTCCCAGCTCATTAATACTGCTCACTTGCTTTTTCTTCAATGTCCGGTGAAGTTAAAACAAAGAGAAAAAAATAACTTTGGAAGTTCTATGGAGTTAATCTGGTTGCCTCTCTGTCCTCATACACATTTCTGCTCTCTTCTCTATATGTGATTCTGAGTCAGTCCTCCTTTTCTTTTCAGTGCCTCGTCTTTTTACTGCTGAAATAGCCAATTTTTATGAGGGTTACTATACTAAGAAAGGAGTCAATATTATTAAAGGAACTGTTGCAGTTGGATTTGATTCTGACGCTAATGGAGAGGTAAATTACTTGTTATTTCTGAAGCAATTAAAATGTAAGGAGTTATGATATTAAATCTATTGCTATTTTCACCCTTTTCAGGTGAAGGCAGTAAAACTGAAGGATGGAAGAGTCCTGGATGCTGACATTGTGGTCGTTGGCATTGGTGGAAGACCACTTACAGCACTATTCAAGGGCCAGGTTGAAGAGGAGAAAGGTGGACTCAAGGTTAGTTTGATTGTTCCTCTTGGTTTACAATTCTATTAATTTGGTTTACCAAGAATTTCTTATGAGCAGGAGCTTGCTTCAGTGCCTATCCCACTTAACATTTTTTCTTGACCATACTCTTATTTGCATCTGCATTCATGTTTATTTTGCCATTTTCTAAATCAATCATCTTTCTGTGGTTTTCATTCGTAGATATTTTATTTGACCATTACTGTGCTGAAGTGGATGCTCTTTTCTTCTTTCACAGACTGATACTTTCTTTAAAACAAGTGTTCCTAATGTATATGCTGTGGGTGATGTTGCTACCTTCCCAATGAAATTGTACAACGAGATGAGAAGAGTTGAGCATGTTGATCATGCCAGGAAGTCGGCAGAGCAAGCTGTGAAGGTTAGATTTCTTTCAGTGACAGCTCTTGTCATGAAGCTTGAACTTATTTTTCATTTTCCCATTATTTTAGCAGCTATCGTTTTGCCATAAACTCTATCTCTGTTTTCAGTGATGAAACTATACCTAATGTATTGCTAAGTCTGGTGTTATTAAGTACCCATCTAAATGTTGTTCTTTTATGCAAGGCTATCAAGGCCTCTGAAGAAGGGAAGACCACAGAAGAGTATGACTATCTCCCCTACTTCTACTCGCGTTCATTTGATCTGTCTTGGCAATTTTACGGTGATAATGTCGGGGAAACCGTATTGTTTGGTGATAACGATCCTGCATCAACAACACACAAATTCGGAACCTACTGGATCAAAGACGGAAAGGTGATTGGGGCATTCTTGGAGAGTGGAACACCAGAAGAAAACAAGGCTCTGGCTAAGGTTGCCAGGGTTCAACCTTTGGTTGAGGATGTTGATCAACTTACCACAGAAGGTATTATGTTTGCATGTAAGATTTGAAAAAAATAATCACGAAGTCCCTGAAAAAAATGAGACTACGATGTTTGTGAGCAGGAATTAGTATTATGGTGTTCAACTTTGATGTTCTAACTTTTGCTTTGTAAGTTTTGTTGATTCGATTATAAAATTGCTTTAAACTTTGAAATGATGATCTCTACTGGTTTAGCAGCAGGATTAGCGGTAACAGTACTAAGTAGGATGCTTTATAAGTTATAACAAAATTTTATTTACCAAACTCGTGATTTGTAAGTTTGAAATTTAAAATAATTTTGAACTTTTTTTTTACTACCAATTTCTAGTCAAAGGGAAAAAGATATATTAGATGATATGATAGATCTTCGATAAGGTGCCAGCAGCACCACCAGCTTCTCTTAGCAAAAGAATAAGACCAATTTGAAAAAGTTTTGTAACAGGACTAAACACTCTCTAGATTTGTACCTGTGCCATGCATGGGACATAGTTAATTTCCCCTAATGTATCGGGGCATACGTTTTATTATTTCTTTGACCAAGCTCTTTTTTTTTAATAATAAAAATAATAAAGAAATTGATATAATTATCCGTCTCAAGTTGATATTTTATATGAGGTGTAGCCGTTGGATGGATGAAAATACTCTAACAAAATGATGATAAAAAATAATAATTATCTTTTGGTTATACCTTCCAACCGAGCTCTTTTTCTTCCTAATAAAATGGTTATGATGAAAATTGATAGTTGAACGTCTCGAGTTGGTCACGACCGTTTGAATGGATTTGAGAGAAGATTTATAATCGTTGGATGGATAAAAATAACCTAATAAAATGATGATAAAAATTAATAGTTATCTGTATATTTTGATTATATCCTCCAATCAAAATTTTTTTCTTCATAACAATAGTTTTTCTACTAATCCTAACAGATACAACAATTAAAGCAGATAAAACCAAACTTTCTTTTATTTATTTTCTTATTAAATGAATATAGACAACTTCCTTTATTTATACTATCTGTTACATAGCCTGCTCATGCAGCCTGGCATTTCACATGGTATAATACACATCATGTATGACATGTCGTACACGTCATTAGTCTGCTGGCATTGTACAACTGTTATCCCCCCTCAAGCTCATTGGTTGAGAAACAACCTTGAGCTTGCATCTGAGATCTGTGAACCTTGGTCCGGGTAACGACTTCGTGAAGTTATCCGCAATCTGTTGGACCGTCTGTACATAGAATACCTCTAGTGCATGATCATGTACCAACTCTCGGACAAAATGGTAGTCAATGTGTACATGCTTCATTTTCGAATGAAGCACTGGATTGGACGCCAAGCTTATAGAGCTGATGTTGTCACAACCCACTCTTGGTACTCCCTTGATGTGAATATGTAGATCCTTAAAAAGAGAACATAGCCAAACAACTTATGCCGCTGTATGTGCTAATGTTCGATACTCAGCCTCCGTGCTAGAGCGAGCCACCGTTGTTTGTTTCTTAGACGACCAAGATACTATATTGGATCCTAAAAAGATCGCATATCCTCCTGTAGATCTCCGATCATCAATCGATCCAGCCCAATCCGCATCGGAGTATCCTGTGAGAGTGGTCGTTCCTTTTGTGAACACTAATCCATGCTGCAGCGTCCCCTTGATATAACAGAGTATCCTTTTGGCTGCTTCTAGATGCATAGTCCGTGGCTCATGCATGAACTGGCAAACAAGATTTACCGCATATGACAAGTCAGGACGTGTCCAAGTAATGTATTGGAGTGCTCCCACCAAGGACCGATAAACAGTTGGATTGTCTAACAGAGTTCCTGAATCCTTGCTCAGAACTGTAGAAGCTGATAAGGGTGTTTTACTTGGCTTTGAACCTTCTATGTTATGTTTTAGTAGGAGGTCCTAGCATATTTGGTCTTTCCAAGATACAAAGACCCATTTTATCTTCTCACTTCTAAGCCCAAGAAGTAATGAAGGCTTCCTAAGTCTTTTATAGGTAGTCTCTGTTTTAGGTCTTTAATCACTGAGGCTAGATGTTCTTTTGAATTCCCTGTTAACATTATGTCATCTACATAGACTAGTGCAATTGTTATTGTCGATCTTATTCGATGAAAAAACAGGGATGAATCAGCTTGAGATTGAGTGAACTGTAGCTTCACTAGACTGTTACTCAATTTCTCATACCAGGCCCGAGGAGCCTGCTTCATCCCATATAATGCTTTGTGAAGGAGGCAAACAACATTGGGGCTGGTTGGATCTTTATATCCTGGTGGTTGGGCCATGTACACTTCCTCTTTGAGGTCACCATGGAGGAAGGCATTGGATACATCCAATTGATGTAACTTCCAATCATATTGGACTGCTAAAGCTAACACAACCCTTATTGTTGATGGTTTTGCAACTGGGCTAAACGTTTCTTCATAATCCAAGCCTTGCTGTTGGTAATAACCCTTTGCTACCAATCGGGCTTTGTATCTATCAACTGACCCATCTGGATTATATTTCACCCGAAAAACCCATTTACAACCCACCACATTATTTTGACCGGGTGAGTCCACTAAGGTCCATGTACCTGCATCTAAGAGAGCCTTGTATTCATTTCCAGTTGTTATTATCCAAGCCGGATCCTTGTGAGTTGTGCTTATACAAGTTGGTATAGGTATAGTCTGCCCTAAGAGAGCCATATTCACTGATATCTAGTAGATGAGTTTTCCTTATGTCTGTTGTTCCCTGTTTTAGCCCTGGTTAGCATCATATGAGTGTTTGCAGTAGTTGAACAGCCTGGCAGATGTGCTATATCCAAACTAGTCTGTTCTGTATTAGCTGGTGTTGTTGTATCTAATTCTGACAGTCCAGTGTTTTTTCTCCTTGAGGAAGTAGTCACTAATGTAGAATATGGAAAGGTTGACTCATCAAATGACACATGCCTAGATACATAAACTATGCCAGTAGTTGGATCAAGGCACCTATATCCTTTATGATTCAGACTATACCCAAGAAAAATACAATGTCTACTGCGTTGTTCTAGCTTATTGGTAGTATAAGGCTTCAACCATGGAAAGCATGAACACCCAAACACCTTAAGGAACTCATATTGTGGTTTCTTTCCAAAGAGTACTTCATAAGGGGAAATATACTGAATTGACTTAGTTGGCAGACGATTTATTACATAATTTGTAATTAATATTGCATCTACCCAATAACATGCTGGCAGTTTCGACTGATATAGAATGTTCTAGTGATCTCTAAAAGGTGTCTATGCTTAACTTCTGCTACTCCGTTCTGTTCTGGGGTATGAGGACATGTCAGTTGGTGTGAGATACCCTTAGATGCACAGAATTGCTTTAAAAATCTATTTAAGAACTCACCACCATTATCTGTTCTTATGATTATAACATTGGTAGACAGTTGGTTTTCTACTCTGATACCATAACAGATACAACAATTAAAGCAGATAAAACCAAACTTTCTTTTATTTCTTTTCTTATTAAATGAATACAGACAACTTCCTTTATTTATACTATCTGTTACATAACCTGCTCATACAGCCTGGCATTTCACATGGTATATTACACATCATGTATGACCTATCGTACACGTTTTTAGTCTGCTGACATTGTGCAACTGTTAAATCCATGTGATAATTTTATTTTTTGTATTAGAATGAATTACCAAATGCCAGATTGTTATTATATAATCTTATGGATCATTTTGGCACGATATTAATTTTACTCTCTTAAAGACCGTATCTTGCCCATAATTAGAAGATTATTTCATGCATTATTGCGTGAGAGTTAGTTGATCTGAGGAGCTAAACTTAGTTTTCATTACGTAAAAAAACACATGCATTAACTTGTCATGCGGTACATAAGAACACAACTTAGCAATGTTTATCAGCATTTTTATCAACCTAGACATTAAGTATATAAGTTGTGAGACCTAAGGCTAGACTAACCTATAAGTCGGGATCAAAACTAAGTATATAAGTTGTGAGACCTAATGCCATGATAACCTATGATGATCAATATATGTGTGAGACCTAAGGTCAGGCTAATACCACAAATAAAGTGGATTTTTTCTTTTCTTTTGTTGAATACGTTTTTTTTTTTTTTTGTTGTTGAAAGCAGTTCCGAGGATCGGGCGAAATCTAAGTTGACCCAGATTTTCAAATTGGTTTTTCCAAAGCTCCATTTTCCATCCATTTTCATGATCTGATATCATCTTTCCAAAATTTTAAGTTTTTTTAATCTATTATGGTTCTTAAGTTGGTTTGATTAACTCAAAGATTGTATTAAGTTGGTTTAATCCACCGTTTTCCTTCTCTGTCTTGTTTGTTTATTTGGTTCATTTTTTATACAAGTTATTTGTGATTTATCTCCATGAATAACTAATCTTTCTGTTTTGTAGCATTCTAATGGCTGTTCAAGTTGTATGAACCAGTTTTGGTAAATTTCAGTTGTGGAAAAAAGTTCTTGGCAGACCTTTCTCGTTATCCATCCTTGCAGTTGTGTTTTCATTAGCAGTGTGCTACTTATCCACTCTACTATTTGGTTATCAGTAGATTAAAGAGGTAGCTCGTTCAGCCTACCTGTTTTGGTTTCATCATTTTCTTGTGATATTCTCTGAGTCACCATGAACCAATTCAGTATCTTCATCAATTACCATAATATTCAAAATTCGAGTAGCTGTCAGTCCTGTAACCCTAGCTACCTAATTATCCCGCTCATTCAAAAGTTTGAGATTCAAAATCTAGTCAGTATCTTCTCCTAAGAAAATATAGAAATTTTACACTCCCAAACTTGAATTAAAATAAAAATAACATTCAGCTATATTTTTGGCAACTACCCAATATGTTACCTAGATAAATATGCAAATCCTAAAGCCTGCATTAAATCTCACTTTTATAAAAATTATAAACTCCATTCTGCCAATACCTTTATGGCCTCAAATTCCAACAACCAAATCGATAACCTCATATCTAGAATACAATCAACTAATATCAGCACTGTCTTGACCAGGCTATTGAGAAGTATCATTACCTCTGCTCAATTTGTAGATGAAGCTGCAGAAGAATGGTCTAATGCTTGATTGGAAAAATATTTTCCACTGAAGCCATTGATTTTAAAATCCTTAAAGAAGAAATTAATAGTATGTGGAGCAAGTATAGGGAAATTGAAATAAAATCGACGGGATTCAACACTTATGTCTTTAAGCCTAAATCAGATAAAACAAGAGATGGAATACTGCAAAAGTCTGAGGATGATTACTTGTCGGCTTGACTCTCTGGCCGTGATATTTTGACCCCTTGGCTCAAACATCTTGACTTCACCATCCTGGTTGATTCTCTCTTCAGCTTTCAGCTGATTCTTCTCTCATCTTTGATGATTCTGACCTTGTCAGTTATTGATGATTCTTAATAGTACTTTTTATTATTATTTGTGATATCTTCTCCTCTCCAAATCCTCAAAAGATCTCTGAAGCTCTCTCTATTTTCTTCCGTATTCATTTTGGTCCTTTCATAAGTTGTCCCTTTCAATAGTATTGGCGTCATCATCATCGACACCTCAAGATTATGAAGATATCATAAACAGAATGTCAAACCTTATGGAGAACCCACTGAACTGGAATATGTAGACGATGACGTACAAGAAGAAATGGTTCCAGAATTGAAAGATTCCTGGTTTTCAAACTCGTCACAATAAGAGGGTACGTATTCGTCACCCTCAAAGATATGCTGGCACGAGCTTGGAGAACCTCTGGTGAAATCTCAATCCAATACCTAGGAGAAAACATTTTCAGGGTTAGATTTGAGAATATTTGTGACCTGGAAGTAATTTTAAGAAGCACACCTTGGGCTCTAAATAATGAACTAATGGTACTCGAAAGATACAATTGAGATAATCTGTCTGGTTTTGGTACAATTCCATAGGTTGCCAATGAGTATGATGAACATCACGAAAGTTACCAGCATCGAAAAGAAATTAGGAGATATACGACCCATCTCTGAGGAAGACATTTTGAAATTGGGTAAATATGCAAGAGTAAGAGTCAAGATCGACATTACTAAACCCCTACCGGAAGAGATGAAAGTCACTTTATCTTCAAAGAAAATATTTATAGTAAAGTTTAGATACGAAAAATTACCTAGACTATGCAACTACTGTGGTTTATTTGGGCACACAATGAAACAATGTCAAGTTTTATCTAAGAGTCCAGAGAACAACAATGAATACTCTCCAGAAGAATTCATAGCGAAGATGGAAGACCCATACTTAGCGGTTTATTCCGACGAGATTAGAGAAAATTTCAAAGGAAAAGAAGGGGGTATGGTTTCTCCGATCATAAATCCGGAAAAGATGTGTATCCGGCCCGGTCTATCAGAACCAACAATCTCTAACGACAAAAGCTCTTAAGACAGTTGTCCTAGATAAAACTGCTACAGAGCTGCAGAATAACAGTCCTGCTATTCAACAACCACCTGACATCTCAACAACCAATGCATCTGAGGTCCTAGGGATAATATCAAGGGTGGATAAATCCCAATCTTTAAAAGATCCATTATGCCAAATAATATCCATGGTAACAAACAGCCAAACCCACTCAAGAACCACTCAAGAAAAAAAAGTTGGGAGTATCAGAAACCATTCAGAAAAGTAAGCCTGACTCAGAAAATATCATGTCGGGGAAAACGAAAAGAATATCCAAGAAGGGGCACATCTAAGTAGTGTTACTATTAGAAGCACCATCCAAACGGGTGCGGAGATAAAAAGGGCTATTTAATCGTTGGTATTCGACAAATGATCAACACCTAGATTTAGTATCCAGTATTTTTAAAATTAAAAGATGGTACCTGGACCAGTCATTGACTATCAAGTCAAAACGTTGACCAAAAAAACTATAGTTTTAATAATAGAATTATATTGATCCAGCGGGTAAGATGGTTTCCGCATTTTCACAAGCAGGTTGTGGGTGTTTCTTCTCGGTGATGGGAGATGAACTTTGTTGTTTGTTTGGCTCTGTTAATATAGCTTTTCAACCTGCAAAACACTAAAACTTCTCTTATTCAACCATCATTCATTACCATAAATTGATGGCAACAACAACAATTTCAGTCCCATCTTCTCGTTGGTTTCTTGACTTGAAATACAACCCAAAGTATTCAAATTCGAGTCACTTTTCATTCTCTTCATTACTATAAAGTCGACTTGGATAAGAACCCAAGTTTCCTAAACCACCAAGACTCTGAAACTCCTCTTAATTACCTTCTTACACAACAAAAAACACAATGGATTCCCTTTCTATTTTTCTACACAGTCCACATACTTCACAACACAGACAACATTTTATGAGAGAACTGATTGTGGTGTTTCTGCAAATAGATGGTATGCGAGAACTTGTGATCGAGATAGTGTGTTCAGTTGGAATTATTGCCTCCTTTTATATCTTTAATCTTCCTACAATTTGACCACTCATGAATCCTTAATTCAACATGGCCCAATTTTTATTGATCATCACCACCAGCAACAACATTTAAAAATAGTTTCAAATAATCAACATAATATTGGTGGAGATTCTTATGGTCCTTTATGGAGACTACTTTGGAGAAATCTTAGACTTCAGATTTCTTCATCCATTAAAGATTAAATAAAGTACAAAAAAAGAATCGAAATCAGGGGAAAACTGATAGACACATTTATGTGTCTAATACATTATCAATCTTTATAGTGTTCGAACTCAATTTTGTACTAATATTGTCACTTTTTTGTATTTGTAGGTATTTTTGAAGAAATAAACATTTGAGAAAAATTGGCTCAAAAAGTTATAAAGGCAACCAGAAAATACTAAAGGCACCCTTCCAGAATTTATAAAGGCACCCCATGCCTTGGATTACGGGCACCCACCTATTTTAAATTCAAAATTAGTCGGGAAACTATTTTGTTCTCTTACGTGAATCTGAGTTTGAATGTTTGAAGATATTATACGTGATTTTGGGCTTTAAAACAGAGAAGATATTGTCCTTATCAAGAGTGAGCTGCTCATAATCAAAAGATACGTGAAATCAAGGCATAGTATCAAATCAGATCGTGGGAATGCATGAGAAAATATTCCCGAGTATCATCCTATGTTAATGAAGATTTTTGGTGATTTAATATGTTGTAGTGTATAAATAGGGGTGCTGGGACGTCACAGAGGGTTCAGAGAGGATTGGGAGAGCTTAGGAAGTAACCAGAGAATCGAGCAAAACATTCCAGGAAGAATACTTTTCAGCTACTATGAAAGAGAAGAGGAAGAACATAAGGCTGGTGAGAAACGTCGCTGATAGTGTTGCTGAAGCAGTCGTATTTCAACAGCACCAGAAGTCCGTCCTTTTCTCCCGTGTTATTTTCTTTCTTCTGTAACGCAGAGAACACTTCTCTGTAACGCTTATAAGCGTATCAAACATCCTGTGTTACTATTATTTCACCATTGTAAGCACCATTTGAGCTATGAAATATTTTTTTGATGGTTTTTCCAATATAATAAGGAGATAAACCCATCTCTGAGGCGACGAGGACGCTAATTTTCCAAAGTTTATGTGGTAATATTTATTTAATTAATTTATGCAATTCATTTATGATTAATTGCCTTGGTTAAAAATTAATTTAATGATTTTTGTTAAGCAATTGTGATTTCGTTAGATGGTACATGCTTTGGCTTAGGTTTTAGATGTTCCATGCTTTTGTTATACAATTGTTATTCTGAAAATCTACTTGTTGCAAAATTTTAGAATCAAATTAAATGTTAGAATTGATTATAATTACTGAATTTAATCACTTTAAAAATTGGAGAATAGTGGAATCCTAGCCTCAGTTCTCTCTCAACTTTGTTAATAATTTTATTTGAGTTTTGCTATTTTTAGTCTTATAAATTAGATTTAGAAACAAATCTTCACAAGTCTTGAACGAACTTTATTTACCACAACTACAAAACACATAAACTTTTGGCGCCGCTAACGCGGACTTGTTTTTAGAATTGTTTTTAGATTTTTTTTTTTAGGTTTAGTTTAATTTAGGATTTAGTTTTATTTTTTGTTCTTTTTTACGCGTTTGGTATTTTCTATTCTTTTCAGATTTGAAGCGAAACAAAAAAGAAAAGGAGAAAGTGCTATAAAAAGGAAGTAGAGCCAAAGAAGGAAAGAAAGGATGATTCCAAAAAGAGTGAAGAAGATTTTATTTTTATTTTTAGATTTGTTATTTAATTTTATTTTATTTTTAGTTTTTAGTTTTTATTTTTAGAAACTGTATTAGGGTTTGACTATTACTTTTGTAATTATTTTTGGTATTTTTTTGTTTTTCTTATTTTTGGACTTTGGACTTTGAACTTTATTATTAATTTTTAAACCCTACGGAAGGGTATTTAAATATAAACTGCAACAGGGAAGGACGACAATTACGATATTATCTCGGCCCCTCGGGTTCGTACACTAACACATGAGTTGGTGGCCCGAGTCGACTTCAACCGATTCATCCTCCGTCTGGTAGGGAGGTAAGACTCGATCAACCCATGAATCCCCTGTCAGTGGGTTTTCTGTATTCCTTCGTAATGCATATATGTTGAGGACTTGAATACGGATTTATTTTCTAGTAAAGGGCAAGGACTGGCCATATAAGATAAGGACTCGGATTTCATCACCGTTTTCTTCTTGCCCGACTTAGGAACACGTTACCTATGCGAACCTAAGCCTATAATTTGACTAGAAAGAGACCTATATGGTATCGAGCTTTTTGGAAAACCATTCAAAAGGACTGTATTGGTTACTTTGTTAGCCTAACTTAAAGTTCAGGAAGATTATTTTAAGTTGATTAGAGCCGCCTTGTAACCCAGGGAAAAGTTGCCAAAGAGACAGGGTTATCAAAGTTCCTTAGAGCTTATCCTGTTTCTCTTCGACATAATCTAATTCGGATCGTTCTGAGAGATTCGCTAAAAATGTAACTAGTTGCCTTTTGGAAGAATAAAAGTTGGTCTAGAAACAATCTAAGTGGAGCCATCATGATTTTTGTTTGCCAGATTCAGTAGGTTTGATTTGGTTGAGTCAGCCTTGTTTGTGTTTGTTTAGAACCCCTTCCCGTAGGATTTATTTTCTTAGATTTTTTTTTTGTAAATTTATTAGGAAATTTTTGTTAGAAAATGTCGAGCTGGTATTACAATAAATATCCGACTGAGTTTCAAAACAAGCTTTACCCTTACTATGACCATAGTGTTGATAGTACTTGGGACCACTACCAACCTTCTGAAGGTTATGGTTCATACCATGGAGGCCCCAATTACTATTCATACGCGCACCAGTCATATGAACGGGAAAACGAGCAAAATTCGAGTTCTTTTGTCTTGGATGGATACCCTTAAGCAGGTGCAATCTAGTACTTATAGTGAACTTATCATGCCTCTAGAAGAATCACATGAGCAGTTAGGATCTAGCAATCTTTATGATCTAGTTGTTTCTCTAAAGAATTCCGTCAAGGAGTTGACTGAGAATACAAAGGAGTTGAATGAGGATACAAGAAGAATCATAAAGGAGATGACTGAGGATAAAAATAGGTTTGTACTAAGTATGAATAAAATTTCTGCAAAGAATAATATTGCTCAAAATGATCTTAGTTGCCAATACAATGTTTCCACTTTTACCCTTGATAATAATGATGAATATGTACCTAATTTAGAGGACGAGGTTAGAATAGAAGACACTATTTATTTAGATAAGGTTCAATCATCTTCATATTATTATGATGATGAGGATACTTTTGATGAGGAAATTGAAATCCGTAGTCATAATGATGAGGAAATTCTCACAACAATTGAGTTTCACGATAATAGTGATGTCTCTAGTTCCGATCCTAATAATATTAATGATTATTCACCTATTCAATAGGAAAGTGACTTAACTAGAGATAACATTGTTATAAACGGTGAAATATTTCCTCATTATTATGAAGACGACGACGGTTTAGAGGAACGAGTCTATTCCGAGTCTAGTGTTTTAGAGTCCAACGATTCGGGGACAACAGTCTCAAACGAAGAAGATAAACTCGTAGAAATCTTAAATGTGAGTGAGAATGCACCACCTGATTATAACTTAGAAGAAGCAATTGACCATTTTCAGGAATCTGATGATCTAAAAATTAGGTAAATTGTGACTAGTCTATCTAGAGACACCCAAAATTCTAAGTTTGGGGGTGATTATCATTCTCCCTGTGCTTTACCTTTAACTCTTTTAAAAATCCCTCACTTGGGACTTGATGTTTGTGCCTCTACCATTTTAAGAGACTATCTTCAAGAACTTTTTCCCGAACCTAATCATGTCCAAAAATAAATTCAGTTGTTAGAAACCCATCCTCTGGTCGATGTAGTTTACCTAGGAAATCATACCAAGATTGACTTTGTTTTCCCCACCAAAATATTTTCTTCCATATGTGGGAACGTTTGAATTTCAAATATGTCAGTTATTAAGTTTTAAGACTAAGCCTAATTACTTTAGGAAATTAGAATCGACACATTTGCTTAAAAATGACCACCATTTTAAGAGTAGTCAACTGTATGGGTCAAATCTGATTGACTTTGAGGATCCACAATTATTCAGGTTATTATTATGTGCCTTAAGTTTATTATTTGAGTTTTTCTAGACTCTACAACTTGATCCCTCGGATCCTGCCTATGGGAAAATTCAGCTTAAAGAGATGTATCTAGACCCTTTCATAGAGCCCGAACCTGAACCTCAACTAGATGTAGTTGTCATAAACAAAACACTAGATAGGGATAAGGTTGTACTCGGATTGTTCACTTTCTGGGTCTGTTGCGGTTTCCTTCTATTTTGGATAACATTGTTCTATTCAGATGACCCACAGTTATTCGACTATTGCTATATGATTTAATGAGGTGATTAATTCTTTCTTAGTCTGGATGAAGACTTTAAACTTAGCACTTCTTGGGAGGTAACCCATGCTCATGCGACACGGTAATATCTTTCCTTAACTCATTTCCTTCGATTGGTAGCAGGTTCTCCTTGTTCATATATTTAATCATTCATCTTTAGAACATTGAGGACAATGTTAGATTTAAGTTTGGGGGTAAGGGAGAAACTTTTAGTGAAACATGAAACTCCAAAGTCTAAAAACTTATGAATTATTCAGGATGACACTAACCATTCTAGGTAGATGGAAACTTATCTCTTTTTCTATAGGAATTGGTGTGGCCAGCTAAATGGTCTATTCATAAAAGGATGCCTAGCTCAGGTGTTAGAAATAACATGATAGTTGTCACCATATCTCGGAATCTATCTTGACCATATCACCTTCTGCTTTAATTTTTGTAATTTTTGTGTTTCCCTAAGTGATTTGGTGGGGCACCAGTATCAAATTGTTATCACCGCTAGGATGAAGTGTTTGAGATCAAGGCCAATTATTGTATAAGTTAGACCATTATTCAATATAAAAAAATGATTGACACTTTGATAGCATATATGTGTGTTCTCCCTGTCTCTGTCGCCTAAGCAAGCATGGAACGCAGGATCCATGAGAACTATCATGTACGATGCTGATAAGGAGCATTTGCTTGGATTCATTTGATCCAACCATGTTGTCAGTACATATAAAATATGTTCAATAAATCGACCGCTGGGACCCTTGTATATATCAGCTGAGTCGATATTAGTTTAAAGAATAAGACTAGTGGGAGCGTATCTCAAGCCATTCATCCTGGCACTGACTTTCAGACAGATATGGGAAATACCGTTCACCTTAGTCAACACGCGCAAACTTCATTTTGTCTTTATCCATCTTCTAAATCTTTCCATGTGATTGTACTTTGATAGATTCTGAGTATCGTAGCTGAACAACTATTTAAGTAGAGTTTTGAATTCTTGTATGAATTTTAGTACGCTGAGTGAAAACTCGTTTACAACAATTGGACTCATATAGCGTAATGATTCTAATAGGTGAAGAATTTAGTATGCCAACTAAATAGTTTGTTTAGTGTCTATATTCAATCGTTCACATGTAGATAAAATTTGGAGTAAAGGTTTTGTGGGTACACCTCTTGTAAACCCTCACGAGAGAAAACTCGTCCACTAGGGACACCTAGGGGTTTAAAGGCTTCTTGCACACGCTAAGTGCAATCGCGATGCCTGTGAAAGTGAGTTAGGATTTATTTTTGCTCGAGGACTAGAAAATAATAAGTTTGGGGGTATTTGATAGACACATTTATGTGTCTAATTCATTCTCAATCTTTATAGTGTTGGAACTCAATTTTGTACTAATATTGTCACTTTATTGTATTTGTAGGTATTTTTGAAGAAATAAACATTTGGGAAAAATTGGCTCAAAAAGTTATAAAGGCACCCTTCTAGAGTTTATAAAGGCACCCATGCCTTGGATTACGGGCACCCACCTATTTCAAATTCAAAATTAGACGGGAAACTATTTTGTTCTCTTACGTGAATCTGAGTTTGAATGTTTGAAGATATTATACGTGATTTTGGGCTTTAAAACAGAGAAGATATTGTCCTTATCAAGAGTGAGCTGCTCATAATCAAAAGATACGTGAAATCAAGGAAGATTATCAAATCGGATCACGGGAATGCATGGGAAAATATTCCCGAGTATCATCCTATGTTAATGAAGATATTTGGTGATTTAATGTGTTGTAGTGTATAAATAGGGGTGCTGGGAAGTCACAGAGGGTTCAGAGAGGATTGGGAGAGCTTAGGAAGTAACCAGAGAATCGAGCAAAACATTCCAGGAAGAATACTTTTCTGCTGCCGTGAAAGAGAAGAGGAAGAACATAAAGCTGGTTAGAAACGTCGTTGATAGTGTTGTTGAAGCAGTCGTATTTCAACAACACCAGAAGTCCGTCCTTTTCTCCCGTGTTCTTTTCTTTCTTCTGTAACGCAGAGAACACTTCTCTGTAACGCTTATAAGCGTATCAAACATCCTGTGTTACTATTATTTCACCATTGTAAGCATCATTTGAGCTATGAAATATATTTTTGAGGGTTTTTCCAATACAATGAGGAGATAAACCCCATCTCTGAGGCGACGGAGGACGCTAATTTTCCAAAGATTATGTGGTAATATTTATTTAATTAAGTTATACAATTCATTTATGATTAATTGCCTTGGTTAAAAATTGATTTAATGATTTTTGTTAAGCAATTGTGATTTCGTTAAATAGTACATGCTTTGGCTTAGGTTTTAGATGTTCCATGCTTTTGTTATACAATTGTTATTCTGAAAATCTACTTGTTGCAAAATTTTAGAATCAAATTAAATGTTGGAATTGCATAATTATAATTATTGAATTTAATCACTTTAAAAATTGGAGAATAGTGGAATCCTAGCCTCAGTTCTCTCTCAACTTTGTTAATTTTATTTGAGTTTTGATATTTTTAGTCTTATAAATTAGATTTAAAAAAAAAATCTTCACAAGTCTTGAACGAACTTTATTTACCACAACTACAAAACACATCAAAAACGTTATTGTCGATCCTTTTCGATTTGGTATGTTTTGTTTATATAATTATATTAATATGCTTTGGGGGAAAAGTTGATGAGAAAAATTAGAAAAATTGAATGAAACCTAATTGTGTTCTCATCTTATCGAGTCGAACCTAACTTACTGTGTTTTCAAACTAGACGCCTGGACTTTCATTACATTATTATAAATGTTAGGGATAATAAGGTAATAATATAAATCTGTTATTAAAATTATAGTTTTGTTTGGTCAACGTCCTGACTTGACAGTCAATGATGGATCAAGGTACCATCCCTTAATTTTAAAAAATATTGGATACCAAATCTAAGTGTTGGTCATTAGCAGAGTACCAATGGTTAAATAACTCAAATAAAAATTAAGACGAGATCTTGGGACAAATCAGAAATGAGTTGGCAAAGAAACCAAAAGCCCATGTAATGCAATCATAAGAAAAAGGGTATAATGAAGCTTCACAATCCACAATGCCAAATCAATTAATTCATCAAATCCCTAACTCAACTCCAACTTAGGAAAATTTCCAATCCGAAGAAGATGATACTGATACTGATAGAGAAGAAAGCATTCGCAGGTGAATCAACTGACAACCAAAATGCTACAAAGAAGAAACAAGAAAGCTGGAACAAAGTAGCTAGAAAAAACAAAGAAGAGACCTTGTACAGAGAATCGAAGAGTGGGGATTCTTCAAGCGTTAAGAAGCGCCAAGCTTCGTCTATGGACATTGCTTGCATGGTAAGTAACGTCAAATCTAAACTGTCTATAAATTATCCTAATGACAAGGGTATGGTGGCTGCCCAATTTCAGCCACATGCCTGGTGTTAATCTACTCTTGGAATTGTCAAGTGTTGGGGAATCCCTCGACAATTTGTCATTTAAAATCCTTCCTTAAAGCTTGTAAGCCTAAAATTATTTTTCTGTCTGAGTCTAAATTAGATTACATAAAAGCTAGTAGATTAGTTTTACAATTAGATTTCAACAAATTTTGTATTGTCCCTTCAGTCGGGACCAAAGGTGGTCTTATTCTTCTTTGGCATGATGAGTTGCCTGGTGTTTTTGAGGGCTACCAAAAACTAATTAGGGGCAACTAATAAAACAAAATAAGCTCATTTTGAAGTAAGCTCAATACATCCCTTATCCATCTATTTTCTATAATAGCTAATCTATCCTTGCTTAATTAGTGTTAACTTTGATTAATTAGTTGATTAATTTGGTTATTAGAAAATTATTTGAGTTAGTTTTGCGTTAGTAATCGAGAGTGTTTTAGATTGATTTTTCGAGCTTTAGTTTTGTACAATCGGTAGGCTCGTGATTTTTATTCCTACCGATTGTACAATCGGTAGTTTAATGGAGTACTTAAACTACCGATTATAGGTGTCGCCCCAAATTGACTTTCTCAAAACCTTCCAAATTCGATAACTCTTCATCTTTCACAATCGGTAGGGATTGAAAATTTGTATCTACCGATTGTAAACATATAATGAATTAAACTTCAAAATTTTAACTTTGTAATCGGTAGTTTAAAGATCAATTTTATCTACCGATTATAATGGTTTTGTTATCCAGGACTTTTCTTGATACAATAGGTAGTTAGTGAACATAAATAACTACCGATTGTGGATAATCGGTAGCACGAGAAATAAATAACTATCGATTGTACGTAATCGGTAGTTTAGAAACATTATTATCTACCGATTATGCCAATTTTACTTAACATCTATCATTTTAATGAATCGAAAAGGCTTACATCGCGTAACATTAAAGGAAATGAAATATAATAAATCAGCAGATTACATTTAAACACTTAAGCAAACCTATTATCAAACCTTCAACAGGGCGTATGACGACCGGGAAAACGTTCTTCACTTCTTGGGAGAATAATCAACACAAAAGGATTGTATTCTTCCGTCACCCTTAGGATCTCGAAATGAGGTTGGTACATGAAATCTGAACGTTTCCATCTTCTCCATTCCTCCAGAGATATGGCAACAAATTCATCATCAGTTTCATTCCTAATTCTTCTTTCATTCACCTTAGCGGTTAAAGAAGAAAATTATAGTGCTTCCCTTGTGATTTCCATATATCGACAAAAAAGGCATGCTCTGTTCCGGTTATTGAGGTTACCGGTTTCATTACAAAAGTTAGCATGGATATGTTCTAACCATTCCATGCTCATTGAACCATTCATCCGACGTTCATGACCCCTTGCTGGATAATGTAATACTATGTTTCGATATAGGGATAAATCTTCCTCTAGGGTAAAATTCTCTGCATTATCCTAAAATTTTCGTAACCCGACATTAAATGAAAACAAGAGATTATAAATTTCACTGAAATGTAAAAGATGTGGATTTGAAATGAGAATGATAGATATAAATTCATTTATTTATAGGTGTATCAGAATACAAATTATAGCTGTTCATCAACGGTAACAAAACGGTAACAAAATTGGAATTCGAGATTTTTAAAAAAATTTCAACATTTTGTACAAACACAATCGGTAGTTTAAAAAAA
>JAJJMC010010567.1:1301439-1332848 GCA_023531435.1 Papaver californicum | reverse complement strand
TTAAACTACCGATTATGATTAGTAGCCCCAAATTGGAAATCGAGATTTTTTAAAAGATTTCAACATTTTGTACAAACACAATCGGTAGTTTAAAAAAATCTTAAACTACCGATTATGAGTAGTAGCCTCAAATTGGAAATCGAGATTTTTTAAAAAAATTGAACATTTTGTACAATCACTATCGGTAGTCTAAAAAAATCTTAAACTACCGATTATGATTAGTAGCCCCAAATTGGAAATCGAGATTTTTTAAAAAATTTAAACATTTTGTACAAACACAATCGGTAGTTAAAAAAAATCTTAAACTACCGATTATGATTAGTAGCCCCAAATTGGAAATCGAGATTTTTGGAAAACTCCTGGACACTCGCAATCGGTATGTTAAAATTTGTACAAACTACCGATTATGATTAGTAGCCCCAAATTGGAAATCCAAATTTTTGAAAACTCCTGGACACTCACAATCGGTAGTTTAAATTTTGTACAAACGATCGATTGTCGCTGAATGTACATAATCGGTAGTTTAAGTAATTCTTAAACTACCGATTACTGATGAATTTACTCAATCGGTAGTTTGTTCAAACCCGCTAACTACCGATTGTACATGTAAAATTTGAAGAACATAACTTGTTAAAAATAAATCGATGGCAAATCAAATGATAACTAAAAAAAAAAGTATATATAATCATCTCAAATCGGAAACCTTCAAACCAAAAATGTTAAACACTAAAATAATATCCTTCAATTTAACGATTACAACCTAATTCCTAACTTTTTTGGTTTTAGGAAGAGGAGCACGAATAACAGAGGCTTCAGGTTCATTGGCTGGAGGAGCAGGGACATTGGCTCGAGGAGCAGCACTCGTTGAACCGCGAGAACTTTACTCTTCTTAGAAGTTACATTGCTCGTCGCGGTCGTGATCGTACATGTATCTCCAAACTGGAGATCATAAGCTTCGTTATCAAGGTTGTCAAGGGGTCTTTATCTCCCGCATTGAGGCACGAACCTACCTTGTTTGACAGAAATGCAATCATATTCTTTGAAGATGGACCTATACTCCTGCACCCTGGTGCTCTTTCCTTTGTCTTCACGAATCACTTTAAGATGAGAATGCTCCCGGTACCATACCATATAGGCTGAGGTTATCTCATCACCTCGGTTTACAGGTCTCCCCTCGCCGATCATGTAATGCATTCTGTTGTTCCAATCTTCAACGATGGGTTGGGCGTGTAAACAACTTGGATCGTCTCCTTACCACAAACACTATTTGGAACGTCCAATTTGAACTTCCCGTGGATGTGAGGTCTAGGTTCTACTTGGACATAACCCATTTGACGTAGGACCCTAGAGGCATTATAGATGGCCTACCCTGTTGGATGCCACAAGGGTCCAAAGTACATGGCCAACTCATACCTTCGAGGTATAGTACGATCAGCTAGCTCTTCCGTGTAGGGATCAAAACATACATCTGGGGCCGCCATGGAGTCTAGGTTCCTCCTCAAAGCAATCAACTCCTTCTCCTTGAACCTTGAATGGTTGCCCGAAAAGATGTATTTTTGGCCTCGGGTTGTGCCTCTCTCCCAATCCGGCTTCTGTCTTGCCAACTCCAAGGAGGGAAAGTGATCGTAGATCCAATCCTAATGAACATATCAAACCAAGTATGAGAAAATTGAAAGAGCAAAAGAAGAAAGAATAAATAGCACTCAAACAATCAATGGAGTTACTAAAATACCTGCAATAAGCTCACGTTCCCGGCTATTTGGCTAGTCTCCTCCCGGGATGCCTTCCTCATCTCTTCCATCAAAAACGCAAGACAAGCAGTGCCCCACGAATAGTCTTGAACTTTCTCGATGGGATCCAGAAGTTGTAGCAGGTTGGCGTCAACCCGGTTGCCACTAACATTGGGGAAAATTACACATCCCAAAATGCACAGAAGATATGCAGTGGCTGCAGCTCTGACCTGGTCATCGCTGAACTCTGGGTTGGCCTTCTCTTTTTCCAAGGTGCCTCTGAACCTTTCCATCAGATGAACCATACTAAATTTCCTGGTTTTGTATCTTGCGCACCGGTCAAACTTTTGGTTGGTGGTCTCTCGGTCCCAGCCAAAACACTTCTCGGTCAAAACATAAAGCTGGTCCCAGCTTAACTGCTTCACATAGTCAAATTTGACCGTCGTACCATGGTCGGTCAGACCTAGAATATACACCACATCAACGGGTGTGATGGTCATCTCTCCCCACGGCATGTGGAAAGTATCGGTCTCTGGATAATACCTCTCCATGAATGTCGATATCGACACCCGGTCGTGCTTCAACATGGAGTTTGCGGCGGCCGTAGATAGCCCCGAGTGCTCTATAATTTGCTGGAACCGAACACACTCACCTTTCAACGGCCATTCGTTCATCTTGTATGGTGCGGCCGTAGGTTTCAGTAGACGGACCGCATTAGAATGGTCCTAATATAGACGACGAATTAAAAAATAATTAGAATAAAAGTTAACACTTCTATTTGGTGGACCAAATATGTTAGAATGGTGTTTAATAATTATCTCGGTAGAGTAGATTTCCTTGGCCCAAGAATCCTTTTAGCCAATCAATAGACGTCCTTCGTCTCTTGGGAGCCCCGGGATTTGACCTTCTCGTAGACCCTTAATCTTCAGAGAGTCGGGGACCTTGTTTCCTCGTCTCTTCCTTGGTTGTTTCTTTGTACCACTTTTTTCTTCTTCTTCTTTAGCATTTGGTCCATCTCCTTCAAAGTGTTGAGCTTGAAGAGCACTTGGTCCTCCTTCTTCGTTTTGTCTAGCGCTCCTTTTTCGTCTAGCACTAGCGGTAACCTTCTTACCGCCTCCACGACGAGGCCCCGATAGAATTGTATCGTGGGCTTGCTTTGATCGCCTTTTTCTTTTTTGATACAAGATAAAGAACAATTATTTCAGTATATAAAACGGTAGACAAAGTAAGTTGAACTCAACATATTATTAACAATCGGTAGTCAAAAAAACAACTTAACTATCGATTGTGTATAATCGGTAGTACAAAAAACAACTTAACTACCGATTGTTCACAATCGGTAGCTTGGGCTCTACATTAACTACCGATTGTGCATAAAAAAAATGGGAACACAAAAGTCTATGGACACACACTCAATCGGTAGTTATATAAAAAATTTAACTATCGATTATCACTAAATTTGGATCCAGTAGAATAATCGGTAGTTTAGGTGTAAAACTAACTACCGATTGTGATCGATGTTTTTGAGGATCACTAACTAGCACAATCGGAGGTTTAACACTAAACGAAACTACCGATTATCACTATTTTTGCATCTAGTAGAATAATCGGTAGTTTATGTCTAAATCTAACTACCGATTGTGATGGGTGTTTTTGAGGTTCACTGAACACTCGCAATCGGTAGTTTAAGCCTATACAAAACTACTGATTATTTCAAAAAATTTATACATAAGAACAATCGGTAGTTTTAACCTAAAGATAACTACCGATTGTGCATGATCTTCATGAGCAGTGAAGAACAATGCCACAGTCGGTAGTTTAATACAACCATGAAACTACCGATTGTGCTACTGCACCTAAAACCCTTGGTATTCTACTCACTAATTCAAGCGATTTAAGCAATACAAATTATGGTAAACCCCTAACCTTATTGGAGCCATCAACTGCTGGAGAGGCAGATTTTCGTATTCGGACTCAGTGTCTACTTCATCCTTATCGCGTTCATCGCTTTGTTCTTGAATACTTTCTCGATCTCTTACTAATTCGTTAAAATGCGGCCAATCTGTATTAGGAGGTTGACGACTTGTTTGCTTTTGTCGAGGCATCTTTGGATTGTAGTAAGTACGATTAATTGGTTTACGATTATACGATGGATTGGTTTACGATTAATCGGTTGAAGATGAGAAGAAAATGGTGGAAAATCGGTAGTTTGAATAGTAATCGGTAGTTTTGAAATTGAGAGGAGAAGAAGAGAATCAGAAGTTTGAATGGTGAAAGTGTGAAATAGATTTAGGTTTTATAAATGAAAGGTATTTTGGTAATAATTAGATTAATGAAAGGTTTTATCGTAATTTTATATACCCCTAGGTTACCCCTTAGCTTTTCACATTGGATGGCTTTAAAAAGTAGCCTCTAAATGGTTTTTGTTAGCCTTCAAATTCGCCAGGATGATTTGAATGTAACTATTATAGAAATCAACATTAACATGATTTACTGCCAATTGTCTTATGTGTTTTATCCTAATTGGGACCTGCTATGTCTCTGTGGCCCCCCGAATCAAGGTGAAAGAAATGCATTTTGGTATGCAAAAAATCAAACTACATATACAATATCATAAATCAATTTTGTATTATTGGGGACCTGAATTCAATTGTAAACTTGAAAGAGAAAAGTGGCGGATTTCAAGACTCCAACAATTGCAATAGAAAATTTAAAAAAATGATCCATGACAATAGCCTAATTGACCTGGGATACAATGGATCTTCTTTTACTTGGACAAATGGTTCCATCAACTCCTCCCCAATTCTCGATATATTAGACAAAGTCATCTTTTCACCCAAATGGTGACTAATCTTCCCGGATGTTGATGTTTTCCACTTACCCAGAATTGGAAATGATCATGCCCGTATCTGCCTCAATCTCAATAGAACTCACAAGAGAAGAAATCCAGGCTACAGATTTGAATATCACTGAGTATATCATAAAGAATTTGAAAGTGAATTTCAAAAAGCTTGGGATGTTGCCAAAGGTAATACGCTTGATAAAATTAAAGAAGCCGGGTCGAAGTTTTCTAAGTGGGAAAAAAAATTTAGGCATGTCACCAGGGATGTAGGACAAACTAAAAAGGAGTTGCTTGATCTGCAGAAACAAGCCCACATAAAGGACATAAAATCATAAAAATCTTCTCTCATTAGAAATATTGAATACCTTATAGAAACTGAAAGAAAGTTCTAGAAGCAAAGGAACAAAAGTAAGTGGATCCCTAATGCAGATAAAAATACTCAAGTCTTTCATATGACTGTGAAGCAAAGAAGACAAAAGAACACTATGGAATCCTTGAGACTCCCAAACAACAAATGGATTTCGGATCAGAAAAGCATGGCTAACCACCTCATCAACCACTTTGGTACTTCCTTCAGACGAGATCCTCAAAGCCACCAGTTGGATATTCAGTTCACTTCAGACGTCAAAAATTTTGTAGCTGAAAACACAATCTTAAGTGCTTTACCTACCCAAGATGAAATATGGGGCGTGTTAAAAAAGATGGGTTCCCTAAAATCTCCAGGTCCTGACGGCATGCCTTCTTTATTCTACAAAAATTGTTGGAGAAAAATTGGCAACGAGGTAACATCTCTAGTTCAACACTATTTTTACACCTCTAATCTTCCCATCGGTCTCAATCATACTAATTTAGTTCTGATTCCCAAAATAAAAAACCCAAATAGGTCGGTTGATTTCAGACTGATAGCTTTATATAATATCATCTACAAAATAATTGTTAAATTGTTAGCCCAAAGACTCAAGCCTATGTTAGATCAGCTAGTGGACAAAGCTCAATCTGCTTTTGTACCAGGTCGACTCATTCTACATATCATAATTACTACTGTGGAGTTAATTCACTCTATGGGCCAATCTAACTCTGTTTTGGGTGCTTTTGCTCTTAAGTTGGATATTAGTAAAAATTTTGACAGAGTCTTTTGGAGTTTTCTTAGTCTTTATCTCAAGGCTTATGGTGTGAGGGAAAAAGCTCACAAATTGATAATGTCGTGTGTTACAACACCCACTTTCTCCATAATCGTTAATGGGTCTCCTGAAGGAAATTTCAAAAGTGAGAGAGGATTGAGACATGGATGCCCTCTCTCACTATACCTTTTAATCCTTTGCTCCCAAGGATTGTCTTGGCTGATGAGAAGAATGGAAAGTTCAGCTCTCTACAATAGTTACAGAGTCAACAAATGGGCACCCCTAGTGTCTCATCTCATGTTTGCAGATGATTTTTTTTCTTCTGGGAATCTCGACGAAAGAACCATCCAAGCCCTCCAGGATATTCTTTTCATATATGCCAAATGGTCCGATCAACATATTAATTTGGAAAAGTGGGGTGATGTTCAGCAAAGAAGTTAACCATGATAGAAAACATCAAGTGGTAACCAGATTGGGAGTTAAACTTATGGAAGATAATGATAAATATTTGGGATTCCATTTACTCAAACCCTCATACAGAATCATGTCGTATGATTTTCTCATTGGAAAATTTGAATCAAAGCTTAGTGGGCAGAAAAGAACTTTTCTAAATCAAGCCGAAAAGACAATTATAATCAAGAATGTGCTTGGACTTATCCATTCTTACTACATGTCTACCACTCTCTTTCCAAAATCAGTCATTCAAAAGTTAGATAGGATTATCAAAAAAAATTGGTGGTGGCAGTCACGATTCAAAGAAGAAGGTGGTTTGGGTATAAGGTCCCTCACTCACTTAAACTGCGAAGTTGCTGTGGAAGTTTATGGACGATATAATTGTATCTGGTTTAAAATCATGAGAGCCAAATATCTCAGAGGCTTTCTTTATGGGAAGCAAAACCTAATTCTAGAAACTCTATCACTTGGAAAACAATGCTGGAATGTAGAAAGGATTTTCCAGAAAACTGCATATGGTCTATAGAAGATGGTAATAGAATTCATATGACCATGGACCCCTGGATGAACCACAACAACCCTATGCCAGAAATCAAGTATAATGTTAGCCTGGGAAATGTTAGCAAAATGAGTGACTTAATCTTGATGGAGCCCATTAGATGAAATGAAACTTTAATTCATAAACTCTTCAAAGAATGTTAGGCTGCCCAAATACATGTCTCCCAAGTGAAGACTCTGCTATTGAAGATAAGTTGTTATGGAAACCGCATCCAACAGGTATTTTTTCCTCAAAATCTCTTGTAAAAACCCTTAAAGACAGTCAAGTGAGCTCCTCTGTCATAAATTACCACTCCTTCCCCTGGAAAATTTTTGGAAAGTAAAAAACCTAGCCCCCAAAATACATATTTTTCATCTGGAAGGTTTTACAAAAGGGTTTAGATACTTTCAAGAATCTAGGAAGAATAGTGCCAGGCATGAGTACTGATCGTAGAATGTGTGGAAGCTCAGCTGAAGATCTGACTTCAAAGAGCATGACATCATTAATATCATACATGAAAACCAATTTCTGGTACAACTACACTTCTCCTATTCTTCCAGAAGAAGAACCTGACTTCATTCCAACTCCTCTAAAGACAGCTGCTACCAAATGGAACCCTCCTCAAGTAGACTGGATCAAGCTAAATGTGGATGCTGCCATGATTGACTATGACGCAGGCTGGGCAGTAGTGTCTAGAGACTCAAATGATATATTTCAAGGTAGTGGCAAAAAAAGCCACTCTGTGTTAAGTCCCTTGGAAGCTGAGTCAAGGGATGTTCTTCTAGCTACTGAATTTTCCATTATGTTCAAGCTTCAAAGAGTTTGTATTGAGAATGATGCTGAGAAGGTTATTAAGATCTTGAAGAATCAAACTTTTGTTGTTCCTTGGAGAATCAGGTCGATCATTTATCAGATAAGGCACAACGTGAAAAATATAACAAATACTTCCTCCGTTTCTAGAAAAGTGTTACTATCACTTTTTCAATTTATCTTATTTTTAGGCTAAAATGACAAAGTGATAGTAAGAGCAATTCTAGTGGGGTGGCATATAGGATGATTTCCCAAGCCAAATGGATATGGAATCTTGATTTTTGGCAGTGGGGGAATTGGCTAAACGAACCAAACGGAATCGATCGAGCCAACCTGAGCCGAGCGGCTCAGGTTGCCTCAACAACTGTCGAATCTCAACGGTCAAATCCAACGACTATAATTCCACCCCTATAAATATAACCCAAAATGGTACCAATCGGTTACCAAGCCGATAATTAATACTGAAGTTATAAACATCTATGGGATGGATATTGCCGTAATAGGACGACGAAGCTCGGGCTTTCCTCTACCGACAGTACCACCACCATTGGTTCCAACTTGTATCATTTATCCTTCGGCAGGAGCTTCCTCACCATCATCCCCTCCAAGACGACTTTCTGCAGCTTATTCTTCATCAATTGGGTCAGATTTACCAGAATTGAGTTGGGAGATAGAGACCTATAATCTCCAAGGAGAGCGTCATACGATTCCAATTATCTCGCAAGGTATGAAATGAACTAATTCTAATACATGCACATCGTCAAGTATAGAACAATTGATATAACGATTGAATCAATTGGAGTTAAAAGATCAGTTGATTACACGTCTATTGAACCAACACTTTAGGCCATTCACGGAGTCCGTGAGCATAAGTCCCTATCTTGTAGGACTTCTCCGTTGGAAGGAGTACGAGATACACAACAAGGATCTCTATATCATGTGCAACCTCCACAAGAAGACATATAGATTTTAGAACCTCTCCAGTTCAACATTATGATCTCCTTAGACCTGATAATAGATCTCAATCTGCAGGAGGAAGTCAAGGGTTTGGAGATTTGTTAATCCGGGGCTATTCTTAATATAACCTGATAACTAGTCTGGGAATGAGTAGTTACATTTTATTTAATATTTGTAATATAACCTTAATTTTAACAATTATCTAGTACAATTCTTAATTTAAATTAATGTAATTTGATTTCAAAAGGAAGAAACAAGCTTATTTTGATTGAATTAACTAAAATTATATTAGAACACTAATCTGAGAGTCGTTAAGATTTATAGGGAGAGAAATGAGAAACGTTGGATGAGAAGGTGTGATTTTGGAGTTAAAATTGTTTGAATTTATAGGGAAAGAAATGAAAGTTGTTGGATTATAGCAATTGAGATTCGATCGTTGTCGACTCAACTTGAGTCGTTTCGCAAACTCCCCCAAATACCAATTTGCCAAGCCATTTTTTTGTTTTCCCATCCCACTGTGGGTAGATAATTGGCAAATTAGCCAATATACGCACCCCGCTGGAATTGCTCCAACACTTTTATAGAAACAAAGAGTATTACTTTTTGAATTTATCAAAAGAGATGGGAATGCTATAGCCCATCCTCTAGCTAGTTTTGCTTTAAAAAACCACTCAAACTCTCGGTGGTTATCCTCGATTCCCCCTTCTTGTATCTATGAGCTATGTGTAGCCGAAAGAATTTTTTCGCTTTGCTTTTCTTTTCCCTGTAGCAAAAAAAACATCTTGCACATTTAAGAAAAAAATATTTATGGATGATATCCGCAATAATACTGGTGTCAGAATTCAAGTTAATCCACCTAACTGTGGACCATAAAAAGAGTTATCCTCTATTCCCTCTTCTTGTATCTCTGAGCTCTGTGTAGCTGAAAGAATTCTTTAACTTTACTTTTTTTTTCCTTGTAGTAATTAGAAAATTACAAAAACGAAACCATTCAATTTGAACAACAAAAAGCGATTAATCAAATCCGACGACGAGTTTTCCAACAAACCTTACAAGAAGCTCTAGGAACTCTGAATAGTTGTTTGAACAACGAGTTACCTTTACCCACCATCAATGCTAATATTTGCATGTTTGGGGCGATGAAAGAAATTTATTAGATAATCAAAAAACAAAGGATCTTGAGTATTATTCAAAATTCAGAAACATTACGTGGAGGGGTCATTGAACAGCTGGAAAAAACTAGAGCCCGCTTACAAAAAGTGAAAATGGAAATGGATATTCTAAGATCGAACGAGAAAAATCAAATTTGATTAATTCAACTTATCTGCAATGATACTGGTGTCAAAATTCAAGTTGATCCACCTAACTGTGAACCAAAAAAAGAGTTGATAAACCTCTCAAAAGAGGTGGATGGATGCTAACTGCGGCTAAGGAGGAAGTTTGGTTGAGGTACCATTTCGAACAACACCCTCAACCTTAACCACCTAGTTCATACAGAAGAAAGTATAATTGGCAAGCAAGCGCCAAGTCCTTCAAAGAGAACAAGGAACTCAAACCTTAACCAACTAGTTCATACAAAGTAAAATTGGTAAGCGCTTACTAAGCCCTTGAAAGATAACAGGGAACTCAGGTACCTTAATCCAGACTTGATTGTATCATCCAAAATACACAACCTTAGCCAAGCAAGCAAATAAATCCTTCAAAGTAAACAAGGGCCACAAGGCCCACAACTCGATAGTTACTTTGATTAAAAGAAATAACAACTACCCCCACTAATGGATGTGGAAGGGCAACTTTTTTCTCATTTACACACTAATTAAACAAAAATAGTAACCAGCCACTTATCCCCATGCTAATTGTCAACAGGCAGACATCATTTAGTATATTGAGTAATAACCATAGAACAGAAATATTTAACCAAAACTTTAACAAAATTGGCTTTGTAATTCGAATTCAACATTACTTTTCAAACTTGTCTCACTAGGTTTCCCTACCTAAACCAAAATTAGTAAAACAGGGAAATGTTCTAAACTGTAAAAACCACTTAAAAGACAAAAAAAAAACAATAACAGTAAACAAATATGTAGAATTTGGAACTTGAGAAGATGAGACTACATCTGGATAAGAGAAGCCAACTTCCTCAGTCAAATAGACTGAAACCCATATCCTGCACCAATCAAACAAATAAACAATGAATCAGAAAAAACCAAAATAAAGTACACACTTCTTAGCATCATTAAATCATCTCATCAGTGTGGAAAAACTTACGTCATCAGACTCCTCTTTCTCTTCAACCTTCTCTTCCTTCTTCTGCTCTGCAGCAGCAGGTGCAGCAGCACCACCACCACCAGATGCAGCAACGGCCATTGGGGCACCACCTCCTGAGGGCACTGAGGCCAACTTCTCCCTTCCAGATGCAATAAGTTCAGTTAAGTCCTTACCCTTGACTTGAGTAAGGAGCAACTCAATTCTTGACTCATCGCAATCAGCTCCAACTGCATGAAAAAAATTACATAACTAAAGGATGTTGAAAGTAAAAGGTTGGAGTTGGTTTAGTTGTGCAAACAATTTTTAAATGTTAAATTCTATTCATTCATAGTCCTAAAGAATCCATGTTACAATCAACAAGTTCCATACACACAGGGTTGATTGACAAGTGCATAAACTAAAACAATATACACCTGTAGCACAATACTGACAAGATTCAAGCTATATATGAACACAAATAGGCAAAACAGAAACAAAGAAGGCCAAGTAATCGAAACCCTAATATGCAGTTACCCACAAAAACTGTTTATAAAGGTCAGCAAATAAATAGAACATACAGCACAATATTCTAAGTTCTAATAATTAAAGGAACATAATTTCACATTCGGTTGTACAAACTGCCCATATTGCAGTCCTTTTAACATACATAAATATAATTTCAGAATAATAAAAGCATGACAGATATCAAACATCCATTACTAAAGCATGTCTAAGTTCATTCAGCACTTTAACTGACAATAAAATGTCTTCATAATAAACACAGAAAAAAACTCAAAACCAAAACAACTAAACTTTACCCAATAAGAAAACGAAAAAAGAAATGTATATATATATCATGGAGACGAACTTAGCATAGATTAGGCAAACAGGTAGATCAGATTCAATGGCCAAATAAATGAAAAGAGGCTTACCTGATCAAAGACCATTAAATTAAAAAACTACTAGATACAACAATCACAGACATAAGTATAACAGATCAAGAAAGAAAAGAAAAGGGGTATACCTGATCCAAGGACTCCCTTGATATCCTCAGCTGTAGGTGCGGTGTTTCCACCCAAAACAAGAAGCAAGTAAGAAGCGATAACCTTCATTTCTGCTGAAAATTAACTGCAAACAACACCAATAATATCAGTTTTTCTAGCAACAAAGATACGATGGAGGAATTGAAAAAGAAAGTAAGATAATTACTTTGGGGATCTGATGATTTGCAGAGATAGATTTACAAAAGTATCGGCTACAACAACGAAAGTGGAGGACGTATGCTATTTCTAGGGTTTATATGGAGCGGCTTCAGGGAGATTATAGCGACCTTAGGGTTTTCAATATAAAAGTATTGGATATTTCAACCCAAGTTAATGCTAATTACAGTTTACACCTTCGGTTTTGTTATTTACTTTTTATCTTACACTAGTTACAAGTTACAACTGCTCCCTCCGTTTTAAAATAATAGGTTTATTTGATTTAACACAAAAAAAAATAAAAAAAAATCAAAACTATATTTTTATATTTTTTTCTCATTTATTCTTGGAGAGAAGTGGTCCCTTTATATTTAAATAATAAAAATAGGAAAGAGAAATAGGAAAGAGAAGTGGTTTCAAATGGACAAAGTAGTAATCTTGAATCATTTGACTTTCTATTTATGGAAACAAACCTATTTTATAATAACATTGTCTACCATTTTGAAACGGAAAGAGTAGTTGTGTGTATGGAGGTTTGTAATTGCACTTTAGTGACGATACAAGGAATTTTGCAAATGCAGTTGAAAATTAGCAGTTAATAGTGATTGTCATGTTGAACCATACAGTCAGAATCCTGAATCCAGTCAGAACACTAAGCTTAATACAAGTGCCAACTCATAATCTCTTACTCACCATATATTCTGTTTAGGATTTGAGTATATTTTCTATCATGTTTAGTATTTGTTTAGATTTGGATTTGTTTTAGATTTCCTAAACTTTGTAAAACACTCTTGCTATATAAGGGAGCTTTTGCTCACGACTAATACAAGCAAGAAATATTGAAAAGTATACAGACGTTTTCAAAAGTATATACACGACTTTAAACATTGTCTCAACTTGGTATCAGACGCCTCAAAAGATCCAAAACACGCAACAATGGCTGCAAACACAACAACAATGCTTCAAAACCTTCACATCAACCATATTATCAACATCAAACTCACAGAAACAAATTACCTACTATGGAAAACACAATTCAAACCCTTGTTAAAAGGCTAAAACCTATCAGGTTATGTTGATGAAAGCTTTCAAAAACCACCAAAACATCTACCAAATCAAACTAAGGTTAATCATGAGTTTATCAAATATGAAGAACAAGACAACATTCTTATGGGTTGGCTCTTGTCATCTTTAACAGAAGCCGTTATGACTGGTGTTGTTGGTTTCAACACATCTCAAGAAGTCTGGGAAGCGCTTGAAGACAGGTTTGCTCCAAACAATCAAGCTCATCAGATGCATCTAAAAAGAGAACTACATAATCTGCGTAAAGGTAACCTGTCTATGCACGCATATTTTTCCAAAGCAAAAACCATGTTTAATTCTTTAATAGCATCTGGAGTCACAATTACAGAAGAAGATAAGAAACAATTAATCATGAATGGATTGAATCAGGCTTATGATGCAATAGTAACCTCCCTAAGTACTACTGACAATCTAAGCATGAAAACAATGCTTGCACATCTCCTGACATATGATACGCGTCTGGAGCAACAACTTGTTGTTTTACAGGAACCCCTTGCTAATGTTGCGTCATATAGCAATCCACGAAACCAATCAAGGCCACCACAGAGAAGAAACTTCAGTTCAAATCGTCGAGCTCAGAACAACAACAATTCTTTTAGGAGATATGAATCAACAGAAGGACCATGTCAGATTTGTAAGAAACCGGGACATATTGCAAGCAAGTGCTGGTTCGAATACAAAGAGGACCGTGCAAACCAACAACACAACAAACAAGCATACATAGCACTACCTGGAAGAAACTTGAATGAAAACTGGGTTACAGATACAGGTGCTACTCGTCACATAACTGCAGACATGAATAATCTTCGTATTCAACATGAATATGATGGCACTGAATCGGTTCATGTGGGCAATGGTAATACTCTACCCATCTCAAAAATTGGTAAAGGTTTCTTCACTCATAATAATAGAGAGTTTTACCTTAATAAGATACTCAATGTCCCTTCTATTAAATCTAATTTATTGTCAGTATCAAAAAATTTTTTTGACAATTATGTGTGCTTTGTTTTTCATTCAACTCACTTTCTTGTAAAGGACCTGCACACCGGGAGAACTCTTCTGCAAGGCAAGAATAGGAATAGACTCTATATGCTCAACGATATTCAACAGTCAACACCAACTACATATCTCTCTGCATCAGTTCCCATCTGGCACCAGCGTCTAGGACATCCAATGTTGCGCACAGTAAATCGAGTCATCAAGAATTACTCTCTACCAGTCATCAATAAAGCGTTTCAGTTTTGTGAGTCATGTCATGTTAGTAAAAGTTGCAAACTTCCTTTTCGTGTCAGTAATACAATAATAGACGAACCTTTACGTCTAACAGTTTTTGATCTCTGGGTCTCTCCAACTTTGTCTAGAAATGGCTATAAATATTATCTTTTGTTGATGGATGCATACTCTCATTATACCTGGGTTTACCCGTTAGTTAAAAAATCTGATGTATTGCAAGTCTTTGTCCAGTTCAAAACACAGATAGAAAACCAACTAAACAGAACCATCAAGGTTTTTCAATCAGACAATGGTGGAGAATACAAAAATTTCACAAACTTCTTGAATAACACAGGTGTTCTTCATAGATTTTCATGTCCACACACTTCATCACAAAATGGTTTAGCTGAACGTAGGATTCGACATGTTACTAAGTTCGGCCTAGCTCTACTATTTCATACGTCCATGCTAACGTCTTACTGGTCTAATGCTTTCACTACTGCTTGTTACCTAATCAACAGATTTCCAGCCACTCAAACTCAAATTAAGACGCCATTAGAACTATTATTTAACAAAACACCGGATTTCTCCTTCCTTAAGGTATTTGGCTGTCTTTGCTTTCCAAGTCTCAGGTCATATAATTCCAACAAACTCCAGCCAAGATCAGTTCCGTGTGTTTTCATTGGTTATAGTTTCGCGTATAAAGGTTACTTGTGCTTGGATCTACCCACACGAAGACTGTACACATCCAAACATGTCAAGTTTGAAGAGAGTTTATTCCCTTTCGAAGCCAAGCAGAAGGTTCAACCTGTGCAACCGATATTAGAGGTAAGCTCTTCCACACACACTTTTAATACTCCTACATTTACAAAGTTTTATGTTCACTCCACACAAAACCTGTTCCATAGTGCTACTTCTGGTTCAGCAGTTTAGCAACAGGGTCAGGTTTGCACGACAGCGTCACCTAGTGCCTCTGACCAATGTCCAGCAGCTTCGCTTCAGCAAGCCCACGTTTCTGACAGCAACACCACAGCACCAACATCACATGTTCCCGTCCAGGATTTATCGCCAGAAACACCTACAACAGCAGCACCAACAACGCTCAGCAGCAACAGGAGCAACAATAGCAACGCCACAACACAATCATCACCTGTTCACGTCCATGATTCATCGCTAGACACAGCTACAACCGCAGCAACAACAACGCCCAGCAGCAACATGAGAAACAACAACGCCCAGGATTCATCGTCAGGAATAGCTACCGCAGCAGCACCAACAACGCCCAGCAGCAACAGGAGCCACAACAGCAGCGCCAACGACCAGCAGCAACAGGAGCCACAGCAACACCTCATCACATCAACAACAAGTCCAATGCTCACAGAACTAGCAGCTTTACCGCAGCAACGAATTATTCCTGTACACCCAATGGTGACAAGAGGCAAATCAGGCATCTCGAAACCCATCAATAAACTCTGTCTCAATGTCACAAAACATCCTCTTCAGACACCGGATTATATGGCACATACATGTTATAGCAAATCAACTCAAGATCCTTCCTGGCGTCACTCAATGGATGATGAATACAATGCACACATCCGTAATGACACATGGTCCTTAGTTCCTTACAAACCTGGTATGAATACCATTGGTTCGAAATGGGTTTTTCGAATTAAATAAAATTCAGATGGGACTATTGCCAAATACAAGTCCAGGTTAGTTGCCAAAGGATTTCACCAGCGCGAAGGTGTGGACTATGACGACACCTACAGCCCGGTTGTAAAACCTTGTACTATCCGGTTAGTTCTTTCTATTGCAGTGATGAACAAATGGCCTATGCGACAGTTCGATGTGCAAAACGCATTCTTACATGGTGAACTTGAAGAAGAAGTGTATGCAGCAACCAGCAGGGTACGTTGATCAGAATTGTCCAAAACATGTTTGTAAGCTACACAAAGCCGTGTATGGACTAAAGCAAGCACCCAGAGTATGGTTTGGTCGTCTTAGTCAATACTTGATCTCACAAGGATTCAAAGGATCAATATCTGACACTTCTTTGTTTGTGCAGCAACATAAAACTCACATTGTTTATGTTTTTATCTATGTGGATGATATCATCATTACAGGTTCTGATCCTTCTCTTATCACCAAATTAATCTCTGCCCTTGGTGAAGCTTTTGCAGTGAAAGATATGGGGTTCTTGTCTTACTTCTTGGGTTTAGAAGTTGTGCATCAGGGGAATTCTATTATTTTAAGTCAACAAATATATACAGCGGACTTGCTCCCACGCACCAAACTGGATTCATAAATGAAGTAGTTAAAATGGTGGGGTTACCATTCTCCTTTTTGTAGTGACGAATCTTGTATGTGTTCCTAAGAAAAGGAATTTTTCCATTGGCTCTAACCCAATTACGACTCCGTTAGCTGCCCAGTTGAAACTACATAAGTTAGGATCTACAAAGTTTCATGATCCGTCTCTGTATCGCAGTGTGGTAGGCGCTTTGTAATATCTGCATCTAACAAGGCCGGACATATCTGTAGCAGTGAACAAAGCATGTAAGTACATGCAAGAGCCTTATGAAGAACATTAGGAACTACTAAAGCGAATTCTATGTTATCTGAAGCACACTGTAAGTTATAGTTTACATATTCGACCGTCCTCAAGTTTCAATATTCAGGCTTACTCAGATGCAGATTGGGAAGGTAATCTAGATGATCGGCGCTCTACCAGTGGCTACTGTATCTATTTTAGAGGCAATCTTATTTCCTGGAGTGCAAGAAAACAAAAGACTGTCTCTAAGTCAAGTACATAGGCGGAGTATAGAGGGTTAGCTATCGCTACTTCCAAAATTCTTTGGATTCAGTCCTTGCTAAAAGAACTTTGCATACCGATCGGTCCTTCTGTTCTATGGTGTGACAATCTGGGTGCCACATATTTAACTGCTAATCCAGTCTTTCATGCTCGGACTAAGCACATCGAGATAGACTACCACTTTGTACGTGAAAGAGTTGCTGCGAAAGAACTTCAGGTTAGATTCATATCATCAAAGGATCAAGTAGCTGATATTTTCACTAAAGGACTGCCATCTCAGAGGTTCCAATACTTAATAAGCAAGTTGAATATTCGCCAGCTACCCTTCAACTTGAGGGGAAGTGTTGAACCATACAGCCAGAATCCTGAATCCAATCAGAACACTAAGCTTAATACAAGTGCCAACTCATAATCTCTAGGATTTACTCACCATATATTCTGTTTAGGATTTGAGTATATTTTTTTATCCTATTTAGTATTTGTTTAGATTTGGATTTTTTTTAGATTTCTTAAACTTTGTAAAACACTCTTGCTATAAAAGGGAGCTTTTGCTCACGACTAATACAAGCAAGAAATATTGAAAAGTATATAGACGTTTTCAGAAGTATATACACGGCTTTAAACATTGTCTCAACTTTTCAACCACTTCAAGAAGAGGACTGATGATAATATGCTTCCGATTAGCATAGACTTCATGCACAATGTATCACTATAACTCGGTCCCTGTAAGGCCGGCATCATGCCCCTCAATTGGGTAGCTTATATTAGCGGATCAACAGTTTCTCGCTAGTGAAAAATGTTGTCAAGAAGTCAAGACCTGTTGTTCGAATAGAGAAGAAAGCTAAGTCTTGAGGCACGTATTGGCAAAATATAGGTGTGCCTCATGGGCATCACAGTATTCACCACCAGTGGGGATTTCAACTTTATGATTTGCAGAAGGATTTTTGGAGATAATTTCTGTAATTCCTGCTATTTTTATCGGCCTTTTCCATTACATGAGTCAACTGTGAACCTGTTTTGGAGCAAAATTTCCCATACAATTTCATTTTCTACCACGCTTGTTTTAGGGTTCTGTATCTTTATCAGAGTTTGTGGGATTTATAAGGGGGGTACCAATCCTTATCATTCTATATAAAACAAAATAATCCGGACTATTGGATTTTTGGATTGGTATCTCCGGAAATTTTTGATATCCCCTATATAAATCACTAGATTTGTTCCTATGCACCGGCCATATTTAACTTCTCATAATAATATTGGTATGTAACCCGTGCTATGCACTAGGTTCGATGAGAAATTTAGATTTGATGTGGCGGGGCTTTATAATATTTGCCCTGCCTCATCGTGATGTCATATGTATAATATTTTGGAATTTTTTTAAATATGTATAATATTTATTGGTATAAATAGAATATTTTTTTCCTCATTTTTTTAAGTTTTTACGGGTAAGGTGAGTGATCGCTACCGTTTTAGTATTTGTGTGTTTGAGCAATATTAAGCAATATGAGAATATTAAGCAATATAAGTGGATGGGTATTGTTCACTTTGAACTAAATATGGAGTTTTGGTCACCGTTTAACGTGGGGGAACGCACGACTGAGTTAGTCCCTTAAGAGCAACTGCAACGGGCGAGTAGAGTAAAGAGAGAAGAGAAAATTTTCTCTTTACTCGCCAGTTTACAGCCGCAACGGGAGAGCATATTTGTGTTTTACTCCAGATTTGCTACAGTATCGGAGTGAACTCTCTCCGAATTCTAAGTATACTCGCACGGCCATGTGAGATAGCGTATGCCGAATACGTTCAGCTAGAGAAGCGTATTTATATCAGAAGTATCCCTAGAGCAGCATCTGGTATTACGCTCAGCTAAGTATACGCCTCATAATACGGTTAGCTGCAACAACGCCCCTTGAAGATACGAAACATTACAGTAGCGCTTCACTATACGGTGTTCTGGATCGACGCTTCACACTTCCGCGCTTCTATAGTATGCCGTCCAAAACATACGGTGAGATAGAAGAACTCCTACCCATATACGTTCTTCCTGGAAAGCGTATGGAATGTATACGTTTATTTAGGGAGCCGCCTGATTCATACGGCCTTACCAGAAACCGCAATACAACCATACGGTTTCTTAACAGTCTCTTAGGAAGCCGCGTATCCATACGGTCTCTAACTTGTTGCATACGGTCTCCTAACTTGTTGCATGCAGTAGTGTAGTATCCATAATGTCGTCCTTCCTATTGGTTTACAAGAAAAACAAATTACTTAATGTAGTAGTGTCCATTACTTCCTATTGGTTTATAAGAAAAACAAATTACTTAATGTAGTAGTGTCCATTTAGTTTACAAGAAAAACTGTCCATAATATATTAGTGTTGCATACGGTCTCCTAACTTAATGTCGTCCTTCCTATTGATGCAATCTGTTCCCTACAAAACAAATTACTTTGTTCCTTTATCTTTTTTTGTCAGCAGCAGCAGATTTAATAAACTAACCGTTAGGTGCAACTGCCAAAACATTAAACGGTCAACTGGGTGGCCGTTTCATAGATAAGCGTCTTTCATCGAAAGCGTATCTCGTGATACGGCCACCCAACTAGACGCAACAATTATTACGACCTTCTATGAAGCCGTCTCTCGTAATACGGCCACCCAACTAGACGCTCAATCATACGTATTGTTAACTGAGCGCATTATATTTGGTGCTCATTCGGATGAGCGTATAGTTCCGCGTTCTTCTAAGTGAACGACAATACAACATACGTTAGGATAGCTAACCGTCCGTGTTATATTCGGCCCACTAAGAGAACGCCCTGTATCATACGGCTACCAAGAAGAGCGTGCGAGTAAAATTTGCTCCCCTACCGGTGTGGTTTTTAAGCCAAAGACCAAACAAAATTTGGTTTTTAGTCGATAGGGTAGTCGCACCGTTACAGTTGCCCTAAGAGCATCTCCAATAGAAGGTGCAAAAAATTCTACATGGAGGTCTTATTTAGACCTTTTATTTATGGGTCCTAGACATGTAGTAAATATAGGACCCCATAGTTATAAACTATCTCCAATAGTGTATGGGTTTAAACTTTAGGATCTCTAGTTTGATAAAATCTTAACCGTTTAATTTTATTTGAAATAATTACTAAAGAAAAAAAATAGGGAAAAAATAGCATGCAAGGTCTAACCGAAAATCTTGTTAAGACTTTCTCTAAGACTTTTGTATTTATTTTGGAAGCCTGATATAGGGGCTCTAAATTCAATTGAGGGGCTCCCAGTTGAGGCGAGGTGACCCAATTTTACGATAAGGGATGTCCTAGGGGTTTTCTTAAATGTCGATTTTACCCTTATACCAATTAAAACCTAAACTCTTTTAACATTATTCATAACTTTTAAAAACTAAACCAAAGAAAAATCCAACCGTAATCCATCTCAATTCATCGCCGATTCGTAAAATTCATCGTCGATTAAACTCAACAATTCGAGATGAAGAAGCATACTAAAGGCGTTAAAGGTAGTAGTGATGGCAATCAACCCTGCTCCTTTCAACCTAATCAAGAGATTCAATAAGAAATCGATAGTGGAAAGCAAATCAATCACCGAAAAGTCCAACAATGGTGTATCTAAGGTATTGTAGAAAACCCATGTATTCTTAGAACTTGTAATTGATTTATTCGCATGTTTGATTGTGTTTTTGGGAAAAAAATGTTGGACACAGTTGATATTACGGTTGGGTCCGTGTGAAAACCCAACTGTAATATTTCATGTTCTTGAGTATTACGGTTGGGTTATTTTCAATATCCAACCGTAAATCAAAGGGAAGAAGATGAATAGTTCAGGATATTACGGTTGGGTTTCAAAAGATAACCCAACCGTAAACAATTTGCGCCATTTTTTAAAAACAATTTACGGTTGGGTTTTGAGAAAAACCCAACCGTAACAATAGCGTCCATAAAAATTTGGTTAGAGTATTACGGTTGAGTTTTAAGAAAAACCCAACCGTAAAAATAATGTGCACATCAGGCTACATGTGAATTACTGTTGGGTTTTTGTTAAAACCTAACCGTAACATATGGACAACATTTTGTACTAAAACTTTACGGTTGGCTTTTGAGAAAAACCCAACCGTAACAATAGCGCACATAAAATTTTTGTTTTTGTATTACGGTTGGGTTTTAAGAAAAACCCAACCGTAAAAATGATGTGCACATCAGCTACATGTGAGTTACGGTTGGGTTTGTGTTAAAACCTAACCGTAAAATATGGGACAAATATTTCTACTAAAATTTACGGTTGGCTTTTGAGAAAAACCCAACCATAAATAATCCTGTGTAGTGATTTTTTTTTTTAGTTGAAGATGAATTGCTTGGAAATTATCTAACTTTTATTGCTTGTGTGTTGTAGGAAGAATAAGAGGGGTGACAATTTAACACCAATTTCTCACACTCCAACCCCTCGTCACGGAAAGCATTTAGGGGTTCAGAAGAGAGGCGTGAGTAAGACCCATATTCCCTCTTTTGAGGTAGGTGCTGGTAGTGTTCCTCAAATTCCAGAAGAGGAATATAATGTGTTCCAAGGCTTGGGTGATCTACCAACACATATAGGTTCTCTTGTGATTAGAGAACCACCACAAGAGCAACAACACGAGGAAGAAGAGTGGGACAGAGAACAACATGTCCCTCAAGGCAAAGGTAAAGAAATTCGAAAATAAAAGGCAAAGAAAAGGGTTGCCAAAGAAATTCCCAAAGAAAAGGCCGAACCTCAACTGTGGCCTAAGATGAGGAATGGAGGACTATGGGGTGAGCCCCAGACAAATCTGCAATATTATTTGGTTATCCCCATTCATGGGCTGCCAAAGTTGCTGCGACCAAGGTATTATTCTAATCACTTCTCTTATTCTGTTAAATTTTGGTTTGTTAACTTTTGTAAGTAAAACAAATTTGTTTTTATTCTTTGTAGGATCATACACAGGCGATCAAGAATTTGGTTCGTCAAAGGGATCAACATTGGCCCTTAACTGATGAATGTACGGCCGTACAAATTCTCGTAAATGGTACCGGGTTAGCTCCCAGAATTACCAATTCGATGTGGGAGTATGATAATGTCGTCTGTGCAGCCTTCATGGAACAATATTGGCCTGAAACCGATACGTTTCATCTCCCATTCGGCGAGATGACTATAACGCCGGATGATGTCCAATCAATTCTTGGCCTGGAGGTGGATGGTAAATCAGTGTTTGAGGGTTTTGACAACAACATGTCATGGAGTGATGTTTATGCACTTGTTAAAGATACACTTGGATGGGAGAAGACCGAAGCCGAATCTGAGTTTAAATTGGTCAGTGGAGATAAACCGGGGATGCCAACGAAGAAAGGTCAGGCTATGAGCAAGAAAATTTTGCTGCGTTCACTAAGGGAGAAGTTTGGAGGGACTTCAAAGTTGGAAATGGCTGGGGTCATCATAGATGACACCAGAGCTATTCGAACATCCAGAGCTTATCTGCTATAGATGCTCGGCACCATCTTCTTTGGTGACAACTCGGGCAACAGGGTCAACGTTCACTATCTTCAGTGGTTTTAGGGTGATCTCGGGATGACGCATCAGTACTTGTGGGGAACTGCCACCCTGGCTTACCTACTTGCTAACATTCGAAAAGCTTCGAGGGTTAGGGGAACTGAGATTGCCAGTAATACCGGTCTGCTTCAGGTAATTTATTGTTTGAATTTCAATGTTTAACTTTAATTTATTTTTTTCTCATTTTCTTATATTAATATTTATTATCTTCATAGGCATGGGTATATGATCACTTTCCCAGACTGGCTCCTCAAACGACCGGTGATGTTACTGGACCTACGGGAAAGAAATTCGTCTTCACCGGGACCCAGGCAAAATATAAAGAAGTGCTCATAGCAAAGATGAGAACAGAAATAGATGTTTTCACGGTTGAAGATGTTATTTTCGATCCTTATGTGAAGATTAGCATAGAGGGTGATGGACATGAGGATTTACGTGTATTGTCGGACGTGGCAGGCTACAACGGCCCTTTGTACCATCCGTTTGGGTACGTGATGTCCAACCCCCGCCGAACTCTCCGCCAATATGGATACGTCCAAACAACGGTGACACGCGAAATGTTTAAATTGTGTGTGAATGGGTCGATGATCGAAGGGCCAAACATCGTCCTAAACTATGAGCCAACGCCTTCGGTCGCGGTTTGGAATAACCGCAATGATCCGAAATACCAAGTCGAAAGAACAGAGTTAACTCGCTCTCCGGGCACAAAAGAGGCTGCAGAAGATTACTTGGATTGGTATCGCCATTTTGGTCATCCAACTATCATCAACAATGATCCTGAGACTCTGGCAATCAACACAGAAGATGGTTTCTGGAAGAAGGCATATTTCAATTTGGTACGTACATTATTTTTGTTATTAATGTTTTTAAGATTTATTACTAAACACTCATCCTACTTTTATTTTCATATGTGAATAGAAAAAGAAAGCCGTTGCATTGGCGGACTCTATTAATCCATGCCTAAGCACAATTGATGTGAGGACGCCTGACCAACTCCAAGCTTTGATTAGGGAGCTTCATCATGAAGTTGAGGATGTGCAACGGACTTTAAAGAGGAGTAGACCCGCTACAAGAGGCGCGACTACAGATGCGAGTACTACTAGAAGAGAGCCGCAAACATCGGATGAAGAGACACATGATGAAGCCGAGGATGCGCAACGTGGTGCTCGTACTCGAGGCGGTCGTGCTGGAGCTCGTACTCGTGGCGGTGATGCTCATCGTAATGTTATGAGCAAAAAAAGAGCTCGTCAAAGTCATCGACCTACCCCTCCTCCTTCCCCTAACTCTATGTCTATGGTTTTCTTTTGTGTGGGTGAATTACTTGTACCTTTAATGTGAAGTTGGATTTGAAGTTTGAATTTAACTTGCACGTGAATTATAAAAATTAAACTTAAAATTTATTTTCCAGTTATTTGAATTTGGAAACCATGCATTGGGAAATCCAGGTAAAAATACCCAGACACATTAGTGTTACGGTTGGGTTTCCAGGCAAAACCCAACCGTAAATCTGTCACATGTTTATACTACAGTTTTACGGTTGGGTTTTCAGCCAAAACCCAACCGTAAATCTAAAACAATAATTTTACGGTTGGGTTTTCAGCCAAAACCCAACCATAAATTCTACTGGATAACTTTAAATTTGATTCTCTAATGTGTGTGTTTTTCGTTTTTTCTTTGTTTGAATGACCCAATTTACCTTCAATCTAGTTAAAATGATTGAATAAGTTCAAATTTTTGATTTTGAAACCCAAATTTGACCTTAAAACTCAAAGCTACAAAGGATGGTTTACGGTTGGGTTTTCAGCCAAAACCTAACCGTAAACATATGAGAAAATGAAAATTATTGAAGGTTTACGGTTGGGTTTTGTCTGAATACCCAACCGTAAACAGTAGCCTGAAAATTAGACAGTTTTACGGTTGGGTCTGTTGCCAAAACCCAACCGTAAGTACAAGTCATTTTAAAAAAATAGTTTTACGGTTGGGTTTTCAGCCAAAACCCAACCGTAAATTCTACTGGATAACTTAAAATTGGATTCTCTAATTTGTGTGTTTTTCGTTTTTTCTTTGTTTGAATGACCCAATTTACCTTAAATATAGTTAAAATGATTGAATAAGTTCAAATTTTTGATTTTGAAACCCAAATTTGACCTTAAAACTCAAAGGTACAAATGATGGTTTACGGTTGGGTTTTCAGCCAAAACCCAACCGTAAATGTATGACCTCAACACATCAATTCCCAAGGATATTACGGTTGGGTTTTGAGTCAATACCCAACCGTAAATTCCATTTGAGGAAAGTTTTGGGTCGTTTTTGAAGTTTTTTTGGGTTTTCAAATAGAGCCGTTGAAACCTTGTACGACCCATTTTTTAAAATATAGCCGTTACACTTCTGGTTTATAAGTGAAATAGTTGAGTACATATCCAACCCATCCATTTTTAAAAAAAAATTAAACCTTTATGTTACAACAATCATCTCCAACAAAACTAGTACTCTAACATAGTGGAATATGGGTCAACCTGGGATTAAAAATCCAGATTTTTCTTTGGATGAAGATTTATGTATTTGCCGCAACTATGTATTATGTTTTCCAAAAAGAGGAGAAGAAAGAAGGCAAAGTGGTATAAAGAGTCCGAGTTATTGGCAAACAATCCATGAAAACTTTTATTCTGAAACCGGCAACCCTTATAACCGTGATCACGTCAAGTTGATTTGTCGATATAACACTATACACCGATACGTAGAAGAATTTATGGCATTAGTTCGTATTATTGGTCAACTACGACTTAGGGGTGAAACCGAAGATGAGGTGTTACAGAGATCTCTTCAGGAATGGAGGAGATGGAAAATATGGCCCTTTTTATACCTACCTCATTATCACATCCTAAAGGACTTTTTGCTCACTCGCAAACCTATTTATTAGTTCTTTTGTAATGCCATTTGGGTTTGTTAGTGGTAATTTCAATTGTATCCCAGGTTACTTTAATGATTTCATGGGTTGTAATGTGGCCAAAAATTTGATGTTTACATAAATTTTGTGTTTTGAACCCAATTTTGAGTGAATTGAAATTCCAAAAAAAGGTTAACAAAAAATATTTACGGTTGGGTTTTGAATGCAAACCCAACCGTAAACCTTCCAGATTAAAATTCACCCTGGTTTACGGTTGGGTTTGCACTCAAAACCCAACCGTAAAATTATCATAATTGTGTAGTGACTGGTTTACGGTTGGATTTTCAGTGAAAACCCAACCGTAAACCTGGGTGAATTTTGTAGTGACACATATGATATTCCAAATTTTTCATTTCCAAAAAACTATATTCATATTATGATTCCTCCAACATACATATGATATTGTTACTACCAATATTAAATGCCTTCCAGGTTTACTATATTATCATTCCGACTCCGAGTCAGAAACAAATGATATGAATTGAAAGGTCGGGGAGGGTTTTAATGCCTTCCAGAGTTCAAAATTTTGCTTGAACCGGTGACACCAAGACTTGGCGATATCACCGTCGTATCCATCCTGTAACGGGGGTAATGGACTTCCTTCTTTCAACTTGAGACCGACATAATGGCAGTTCTGCACCAGCCCAATCACACATCTTCTATTAGCCAATTGTTCAACAAATGTTGATCTTGTTGGTGCAAATGTAAAACAATATCCATTTGAGATATAATGTATGACGCAATTGAAAGCGTTGGCGAGACATATTGGCATGCTCATCCAATACTCGCTAGTGCAATTATTGTTGCCTATTAAACGCCTTTCGAGAGCGATGAACTCCTCGTTTAACAACGACTCTTCATCTCTATATGCACACATCATTGGCTTGTATAAATCCGGGTAAGAGCGTAGTTCAACCGCTGACTTATGCCTTACATAAGTTACTTCGTCCATACCCAACCCTGCTGCTCCGCTAAATGGTCCAACTTGTTCGATGAATACATGGTATCCACAATTACCATCACCGGCAACATCGTCGGTGGCCTTTATGTATGGACAAAAAAAAGGCGGAAACGATGACATATAATTTTCATAAATAATGTGCTCGGTTCGGACGATTTTGCCATTCTCAATTCTTGAAAAGTTAGATGGAAATTGCATCAATCCTCTTGCAATCCGGATCGTATATGGCTCTTCAACCACTAATGTATTGCCTTTAAGTTTTTCTTTTCTTCTTGCTAATTCTTTCATACTAACTCTTTTTTTTCTTCTTGCTAATTCTTTCATACTTGCTCTTCTTGAGTTTGGGTGTGGAGGAACTTTTCCCTTGGCACCAAGTACAATTGTTGAACTTTCTTGAGTGGGAACCGCGAGACCTTTTCCTTTAATATCTACTAGACTTGGCCCCCCTTGTTTCGTTTGACTTATTTTTCGTTGATCATCATCCTCCTTCTCATCCTCTGCTTCATATTCCTTTTGCAAATGCTCAAATGCAGAATGGTTTCTTTTCTTTGATTCTTCATGCAATTCCCTAGTTTTTTTGCGTCCCACGACCCTCGATTCTTTGGTAGAAGGCCTACCTTTTCTCTTCCTTCTAATTGGTTCCTTGACAGCGTACCTTGTGTGCGGAAACACGAAGTAACTCAACTTCGTCAACCAAATTTGCCTTTGCGCCTTATTTAATGTATCATATTTCTTGGCTAAAGCCTTTCCAACGTGGGTGTCGGCAAACGATGCACCAAAATCTTGCTCGACGATGGGTTCATCGAAAGACAATTGTTGCCAAAACGGATCAATATCTTGAATTGGGATCACACCGGCTTCTTCGTACTTGGGCATCATATGCCGGCAGGGAAGTCCCAAACTTGACATGTTAGGACAAACACACTCTTTTTCTCCGTGTAAGTTGCCAATCTATAGTGCTTTACTTCATACATTATCTTCTCAATAGCACAATGCGACACCTTATAAAAAATACTTTGGAGCAATGGTTCGTCTTTATAGCTGACGTGTTTTCTAGAAAGGCTTTTTTCAAAAGATTCTTTTACTCTGTCAAGGTCATAGAGAAAATAATCGTGCATCGCTTTGAAGACCGTAACAAACCCACCATCAGAATTATGAAGCTTCTTCTTCATTCTGTTATGAGATGACTCCACGGTACTTGTAGCTTGGTTGTCAAAGTGTCTATATTGGTTTGTGAACGCTGTACAAACTTCTCTTTGTGGGGATTCAACCAATGGTCCATCAAATAGTTCATAATTTTTGGATAATTACTCCAATGCAAGCATAACATTCAAACATCTCGCTTTTCTTTGTTGGCCGAATAATCGTTTTGCACTTGGTTTGAATATTGTTCCACAAGTGGAATGTGCAAAGAAGATGATGAGCATCTGGGAATACCCTTGCAATGGCATTCATCAAGCCTTGTTCTTTGTCGGTGATAGTTACCTTAGGGGTATATCCTTCAACGTAGAATAATTTAATTTGTTCCAATGCCCACACATAACTTTCTTCGAGCTCGTTTCTCAAGAAGCAAAAGGAAACACTAAACGGGGACTTGGTAGAAGTTCGGCCTACAACATTCAAAACTGGGAGCTCATACTTGTTAGTTTTGTACGTGCAATCCATCATAAGCACTTGATGGGAGCACCGTGCTAACTTTATAAACTCGGGATAAGCCAATATAATATGCTTAATTTCTTTATTCTCATCTTCTTCGTGAAACATGGTGTAGTTTTTTCGTCTCCCCCAAGTACAAAAGTTGTTGGATCGGGTCCCTTTCTTCCCATTTCTCACGCTTCAACTTGGCTTTGGCGTTGTAGATTGTCTCCAACGTAGACACATTATTTGAGTTTATTTTCTTCAAGTGCCCGAGTATATCACTGGGTTTCAAACGCTTATCCGTCATATCGTCTACGATGAGCTTTCTTCCTTGGTAAGCCGGAACATAGAAGGATTCGTTAACAAAGTCTCTGGTGGTAGGTGGTTGTGACGACCGCATACAACTGTAGACAAGAACCACTTATTCTCGTTGTTCTTACGAAATTGAAGCTTGAAAGGACATCCCGTCTTGAAAGGACAAAACCCAACCGTAAATTATCCCTGAATAGTGACAAAAAAATTACAATTCCAACGGTTTTTTTATTTGAAAATCTAGCCGTTGGGAATTTTTTCCCTATAAAAGGAAACCTTTCCTTTTCACTTTCTCATTATTCTCTATCCCTTTCATTCTCATTATAATTCTAGACTTTCCAACTCATTCTCACCATATCCTTTCAACCTTTAAACATGGTTCAATACACGAATGATGAAGATGTTGCAATTGTTCGAGGGTGGCTTACGATGATAGAGCACGCTTATGAGAGAGCCTTCTATAACAACAATAGAAACGTTGTTATAGCTGAAAATTGGATGGACGGTCAGGAGGACGATTCTTGGTGGGAGCGTGTGTTTGAAATGTTTGTGGTATTACACGGAAATAGATATCGGAGGACGTGCAGTACCATCAAGGGACGCTTTGAGGCGTTGTATGAAGAAATGGAAAACCTAAAACTGGAAATGAAAATGAGAGTTGAAGCATTTCCCGACGAAACCAATGTGGAAAGAGTAAGTGTGTCAATTAATAAATCGTTCGTTAAAAAAAGATTTAAAATAATAAACTTATAATTGATTTATTTTTTTCAGCATGTCATGTCTAGGGCGCACTATAAAATCAAATATGGGAAGGAGTTCAAGCATACAGATTGATATCGTATCTTGGAACAAAGTTTCTATCTTGAGTTTCGCCGTTATGATTAAGTGTTTAAGTGTTTAAGTGTAATCATTTAATGATCTACTGTATTTCGTTTTCTTTAGTTCTTCCTTTAATGTTAAAAATAAGGTTTTTAACAACTCTGGTATTTGATAAGAAAATGAACTAAACCCAAGCATAACTAATTTTGTCTTAAAAACTCCTTTTTACGGTTGGCTTCCATGACTCAACCCAACATAACTACAATTCATACTAAAAAAATCATATTTACGGTTGGGTTCGATTACTAAACCCAACCGTAAACAAAATTGTACAAACAGCACAACTAGCTTACGGTTGGGTTTCAAGGAAAAACCCAACCGTAAGTATATGATAAAATATACACTAAAACTAACACTAGAAGTTACGGTTGGGTTCGATGACTCAACCCAACCGTAACTACATTTTTTTCTAAAAACTCAATTTTACGGTTGGGTTTGATTACTAAACCAGCCGTAATTTTTTTTTTACAACCACCACAACCAGCTTACGGTTGAGTTTCAAGGAAAAACCCAACCGTAACTATATGATAAAATATATACTAAAAAACTAACAATAGAAGTTACGGTTGGGTTCGATGACTCAACCCAACCGTAACTAAAATTCCTACTAAATACTCAATTTTACTGTTGGGTTCGATTACTAAACCCAACCGTAAATAAATTGTAGAAACACCACAACTAGATTACGGTTGGGTTTTACCTCAAAACCCAACCGTAAATTCTACGGGATTCTCAAAATTTCAGAATTTCTGTCTCCTTAAAGTACACAATTCCAACGGATTTTTTGTTTGAAAAATCTAGCCGTTGGTTCCTTTTTTCCTATAAAAGGAAACCTTTCCTTGTCACTTTCTCATTATTCTCTATCCCTTTCATTCTCATTATAATTCTAGACTTTCTCATTGTTCTCACCATACCCTTTCAACCACTAAAAATGGTAAATACATACACGAATGATGAAGATGTTGCAATTGTTCGAGCGTGGCATACGATGGTAGAGCATGCTTACGATGGAGCCTTCTATAACAACAATGACAACGTTGTTTCACAAGATGATTGGCATGAGGATCAAGATACTGAAGAATGGTGGAAGCATGTGTATCAAATGTTTACGGCATTAGAGGGGAATGTAAATCATAGGACGTGGAGAGCCATCAAGAGACGGTTTGAGACGTTGTATAGACAAATGAACAACTTAAAACTGGAAATGCAAATGAGATTCAAAGCAAATCCCTACGAGAACGGTGTGGAAAGAGTAAGTTTGTCGATTAATAAATCGTTAATTAAAAAGAGATTTCAAAAACTCAAACTAATAATTGATTTGTTTTTTTCAGCATGTGTTGGCTATGGAGCAGTATAGAATCAAATATGGGGAGGAGTTCAAGCATATAGATTGCTATCGTATTATGGAAACAAGTCGGTTGTTTGATTATCGCTATTATCTTTAAGTGTTTAAGTGTAATCATCCAATGATCTATTGTATTTCGTTTCCTTTGTTTTTTCCTTTAATGTACTACTTTAAATCTATTACAGTAGAATGAATAAGTTAAAAAGGTGTGTTTTAAACCCAATTTGGAGTATATTGAAAATCAAAAAAAAGTTAACACGATCATTTACGGTTGGGTCCGATAACTAAACCCAACCGTAATATAACTTGTACAAACTCTACAACTTTTGTGTGTTTTTCATTTTTTCTTTGTTTCAAACACCCAATTTACCTTCAATCTAGTAAAAATGATTGAATTATTTCAAAATTTTGATTTTTAATACTCAAATTTAACCAAAAAAATCAATTCTCAAAAGGATGTGTTACGGTTGGTTTTTCCTTTAAAACCCAACCGTAACTATGGGAAAAAATGGTGTTCATCATTTTTCTTCTACTTACGGTTGGGTCTGGTTGAAAACCCAACCGTAACTATGGGAAAAAATGGTGTTCATTATTTTTCTTCTACTTATGGTTGGGTCTGGTTTAAAACCCAACCATAACTGTGGGAAAAAGATGGTGTTCATCATTGTTCTTTGATTTACGGTTGGGTTTTGTTGAAAACCCAACCGTGAATCTGAGCAAAAATGGTGTTCTTCGGTGTTCTTATGGTTACGGTTGGGTTCGA
>JAJJMC010010567.1:1290051-1301429 GCA_023531435.1 Papaver californicum | reverse complement strand
AAATTAAGAACACCTAATGTGTAGTATTCTAAAGTCATTCTGAGTTCCATTAATTCGGCAAGAATTCCGTATTCCATGTGAGGTCAACGCCAACTTCACTCATCACTGGATCCACTATTCTCAACTTCTCTCTATCTATTTGTTCGGATTCTAGAGTACTACCACTTGAAGCAGTATCAAAAACCTTATCAGAGACAACATGCTCATGACTATGAATTTGGAAGTAGACTTCATGACTCTCTTAGTCTCCAACGACTCCTCCATGAATTCATTCATTCATCTAACCATGGTCATAAACTAAAATACAAGTTCAATGGTTTAACACGCTCCAAGCATGAGAATTCAAGTAAAAGCCATAAACTTCAGAGTATAAGTTAATTAATGACGTAAGGATTCATCATGAAACATTCATGATAGGAGTAGGTGGACCAAAGACATAACAAATCATTTATTTTGTTTTACATTAAGATGTACGGTTTAAAAAACTGCGGATAATTGGTGAAGAATTAAGACGTGAATTATATACCAAAACGTTCACCTATGTGTTTATGAAAATATACTAAAAGGGTGTCTTATTCCAAGTAACGGTCTAGGGGATATGTCCCGGATACTAGAAAGAGTACAATCTAAAAACTGTTAGAATGTCGTCTCAAACATTCTTGGACGCTTACTGTTTGCTCCGGTTGACTGTCCAAAAAAGCTATAAACCTGAATGTTTTTCTCTCCAGGAGATAACTGATCCTTTTGTAATTCCGAATTGGGGTTAACCTTTGAAAAGGACATTATATGAAGAATCTACATCGTTTTTGTCAAAGTGTCTCAAATCTGAAATTTTCCGACAACGGGATTAATAGAAAAATTTAGGTTTTCTCATGCATATCTCCATTCATTCAACCATTCGAAAAGTATGAGAATGTGATTATGAAAAGAGGAAGACTCACTCTATATTCATCCAAAACACTTGGATAAATATACTCCACCATATATTGTTAGAAGACGTCATCAACCTTGTGTCACCATTGCTCCACCGTTGTGACCATGCCGTCTCAGCTTCTGATGTTGCTGTTGTCAGCCCTATTGCTCAGCTTCTTGATACAAAATAAACTACAACTCCAATCATCATCATTGGTGTTCTAGCTCATATTTGTTGCCTCCTTATCGACATAATCACTAGCATTTAGTGTCGTATACTAAAACTCTTAGCACTGGTGTCTGCTGCTTTCTTACTGGAGAGTCTAACATATACATCTAAAATCCCAAGTCTGCATCAAGGACATTGTCTGGAGGAGACAAAACTAAGTTGTTATCCTATGCTTGAATTAAGTCTCAAGCATTAGTTAGACATACAATCACCATATAATGCTTACTACGAAACATTACTGCTCCACACTAAGCAGGGGACTTAATATAGATGGTGGAAATTTGACAAGGGAAAAATATAAATTTTTCTGTCCCGTATCAGAAATATCGAATTTAAAAATTTGTTATTGTCCTGTATCAGAGATATAGAGTATAAATGTCTTGGGTATCCACCTTGCTCAGTGCCCAAGAACACGAAACCATGGTTCCCAGGGACTATGCCTTGCTCGGATACGTTCTTGCTCTCGTCAACCTTGTTAAGTCATGTTTTGACCAGACTGGTCTCGATCATGTCCTCAAGGACCATACTATTGCTCCTCCAAGCAATTATCACATCCTCAATGACCATATTATTGCTCATCCAAGCAAATATCACGTCCTCGATGACCATATTATTGCTCCGCCAAGCAAATATCGCGTCCTCGAGGTCCATATTATTGTTCCTCTAAACAAGTATCACGTCCTCAAGGACCATATTATTGTTTGGTCAAGAAAATCTTGATCACATCCTCGAGGTCCATATTATTACTCGGCCAAGCAAGTATCATATGATGGACCAACAATTTTCCTCCAATGGGTTGGTTTTCAACCCAATTGACAAGACTAAACCCCCGTTACGTCACTTAAAAATGTGCATTTATTTCAGAATCAAACAACCTTGGAAGAAAATTTTAGAAAAAGAAGAAACTTATATTCACTTCCATTTGAACTAAATTAATTAAGTGCAAAAGTTATATGAAAGCGAATATAAAAAAAATCTACATGTATAACACTCTTATAATAGCCAAAAAATTATACATCCATTTGAGAAATGAAAATTCAAGCAACAAAGGATTCAAGGCCACTAGCACCGGCATACGAAGAAACAAAGAGTAAAAGTCATTTCCCATAGCTCTTGCATAATCAAGAAAATCCTTTTATGAACACACACAAAAAAAATACAATATACTAAAAGAGGTCAAATATGGAAATATTGTAAATCAACAGTTATTCAAATTTAAAACAAATTTATAAACAAGATAAATTCAATGCCAAACGAGACTTGAGAACAATACCTTAAACAAGATTCAAATGATGACATATAGCAGCTGCAAGCTTAACAATCCAAGTACTCAGTTTAAGTTAAATTTAGACATTATTCATTAGGTAATACGTAAGGTCGACATACAGAGTTTATAAAGGCAAAAATAAGTTTAAGAACAATCATGAAAGGGGTAACTATGCTAGTACAGGAGTAAGACGAAACCAAATGAAATTTCATAAAAATTCCTTAATCAGTACAAAACACAAAACTTGAATTACTCTCAGTACATATGGTTCGTGTAGACAATTCTCAATAAAATAGTGCCAAAGTAATACAAGAACAAATGACCAGTTAAGCAAGGCTAATTGACACCCATACAACTCGGGTAACAGATGAAAATGAGCCAAACATACATAAATAGAAAACCATGTCATAGTCTTTTATAAGTGGAAATCCAAAAAAGATAGAAATATACTAAGGTGACCTGTACTACACTCAGATTGACAGTAAAAGCCTTTACAAAATAGTTTCTTACGCCAAAATTTGACCTTTCGACGGAACCATGATTCCATACAAACTATGTGAAACCTTTGCTCAAGATCCCAACATTATATACACAGTAAAAATGATAGAAGCATGGGTCAAAGAAACATAAAACTTGCTACCCCAAATACCCCGTGATATACACATCATAAAGATAACAAAATACTAACACTTGGAACGTTTTTAGCCTTCCGTAAGCTCGGTTCAGCTTACCGTTGCAACTCCCACTCGTACTCTGTGGGAGGGAAAACAAAGAAAAATGAGTGAATGAAATGCCTCGTACTCTGTGGGTGGGAAAACAAAGAAAAATGAGTGAATGAAATGTCCAGTAGGAGTTATAACAGCGAAAAATGTAGTACCAACGTGGAACATAAATGAATGGACAAAAGCAGCAGCTAAAAAAGTAATGTACAAAAATAAAAAACCTTACGTAATTAAAATTCATAACAAGATAAAATAGTTGTAAATCAAGTTAAGTTACTCTACTATTATTTTGACCAGTACCGATGTCAGAATAGTCGGATACCAATCATCGATATAGCTAACGGTCTTTCGGATAACCACCTGTAAATAAAGGGCAATTAAGGCCTGATATTCCTAAAATAGAGTCGTCTAGTTTTCTATTTAGGCTTGTTCATAAGAAGAGAACACTCAGAATACATTGGGTACACAATTCAAAAATAAAAGTAATCCAAGACTGTATACAATAAATCATTCAATAGAAATCTTGCCAAGGCACATCAGTGATTAATTGAGCATAAACAGAAATATAAAACAATAAGGGTATAAATGATAAGGCAGTAACATATATTATACTGAGTTGCGAAAACAGAGATTGTAAAAACAGGCATTTGGTGCTGTAAGAAAAACGGATTGGACTCTTTGAGATGCAAGGTGGGGAAGATAATCACATACAAAATCCAAGAAAGAAATTCAATTTTTGACTGCCGGTGAAACAGCCGGTGGTGTTTCAAATACGAAGTTTGGGGGTCATTTTCTCAAACAGTTGGGAAGCTAGTTTAAATTCTAACACAAAATTTGAGTATTTTGAGAAATGATATATAATGAAGGAAGAAACCAAGAGATAAAGTTAAGAAGGTTTTTAAATAATTTTTCTTTTAACAGTAAAAATAAACACCTTGGTTACTAAGATAAATGTATAAAGCTCCAATACCAGTGCTTGTGGAAATAAAAAAAAATTATTTGCGGTGACAAGAACAAAACTTATACTGAGCCTCTTGAACATCTATTTAAATGCCTTAGTCCAAGGATAGGTCATAACAAACTCAAAGAGAGTACATATGATATTAAAATTGTTAGAATTAAAAAGTGATTTATTATCAAAAATTATTTTGTTACCTAAATTATTTTGATGGGACCAAAGGGTCACTAGCCTATATTGGAGGTGTAAATAACAAATTCACTTTTCACTTCGATGTGAATGAGAAACCTTTGGTTTGTCCCACATGGGATAAACCAAGGATGAAGTATATCTATATTACCACTAAAGTTGCTTCTAAGGGAAAAGACTTGTGGATTGGATATGGACTAAGGGAATGGGCTAGTGGGAAAATTCACACATGTGCGGTGCTTCACAACTAAGCACGCACGCGGACCGCAGAGCTTGTGTGTGCTTGCGTGTGAATTTTGCGTGAGCTGGCGTGAGCCGTCGTATGCCCGGCGTGTGCCTATCAAGACTTAATGGTTTTTATTTTAAATTCTTATAATAAATATCAAAAACCGTTTTATTATTTATGGGAATTTATGGGAATTAAATATAAAGATTTTTCATAAATATAATTTAATTCTCTTCTCTCAAATTTGCCTATAAAAGAAAAAGAAAAGAATTTCATTTTTCCTCACTCCAGTTGCAGCTACTATCCTGACGACTTTTCCCCTCTTCTCGCTTTGTTTGCGTACGTAGTTTTATTTTTCTATAAATCTTATTCGGCTGTTAAGTTCGCAACGGGCCAACGAGTTTTTGCTAGCTGGGTTGGTATCAGGTGGTTTTATCTGGATTCGATTTGTCCTCACTAGTGGCATATCAACACTCTTTCTAGAGGTGTACCCGACAAATATCGAGTTAAGGGCAGTCTGTTGAACATGCGACTCCATCTTTCTGTGTGTGTATGATTGACTGAGTGTTCTGTTTTTTCTAACTAGTAACCCATTTCTAGTCTCTGTTTGGTTTGCTCATTGTTACAGGAATTAATACAACAATCTTAACTCGATATTTTATTTTTCTGTAACAATGAAAACGAGAAATAATTCTTGGGCGTGCAAAGCTGAAGCAATTAAAATAGAATTTGAAAAAGAAAGAATCATACAAGAAATTATTGAAACAAAAAGTTAAAAGAGGTCTTTGGTCTCCTGAAGAATATGAGAAACTCATCATATGCATAGCTACTCATGGTCATGATTGTTGGAGTTTTGTTCCCAAATTTGCAGGGTTGAGAGGTGTGGAAAGAGTTGTAGATTAAGATGGATTAATTACTTGAGACCAGACTTAAAAAGGGGTTCATTTTCTGCTCAAGAAGAAAAAATCATCATCGGTGTTCATAGGATTCTTGGAAACAGATGGGCTCAAATAGCTAAGCATCTACCAGGAAGAACAGATAATGAAGTGAAGAATTTCTGGAATTCATGCATTAAGAAAAAACTAATGGCTCAAGGACTAGATCCAAAAACTCACAATCTTATCTCTTCTTCTACTTCTGGTTCCGCTTCTTCTTACAACAATGCATGCAACAATATCAATAACCATCACATATATTTACAACAACCTACTTCATCAATTTACCATTCTCATCGATATTATCATCAATTAAATTCACCACAGAAAAAGATGGTGATGGTCAGAGGCCACCCATCAATGGATATGATGAAGAGCACACAAGAAATACCTGCCACACTTAATGTAACGTCGGATTTACCCGTACAACAACCTCGTCCTTACGACCCTCTGTATGATCTTGTTTCTATCCCTTCAACCAACTTTGACCACTACCAAGATAATAACCTTATTAATAATAACATTAATTATCCTATTGTTAATGGTTTTGCCAATTTAGAGGATTGTGTTTCATTAATGGATTATGAAAATATTGGTATACCATTGGGTTTGAGCAGTTTTCGTCTTTGGAAGAGAATTGCATGTGGGATAGTAGTGGTAAGAGTGAATCCTTTGAAGAAGAAGCAGTAGCATTGCAGCCAACACATCAACTACCAGATTGTGAAGAACAAGATAAACAAAATTATCAAAAACAACGACAAGAGCAAGAGAATGTTGACGTGTTCACTCTTGAAGAAAATACGTTCGAATTCGACGAATCCGATGAAGTAACGATAAAATATATTAGCGTTGGAGACACTGAAAAAAGGGATCAGACGGAAGTGATGGGTGGAGAGAACGGGCGGAGAAGAAAGTTAATTTCTAGGGTTAAAAGAAAAATCTGCGAAAAGACCTTTTTGCCTCTCCTTCACTTGTCACACATGTGACTCACATGCTTATCTAGAGTTTCTTTCATCTCTACTATAAGGGATGACTAAATGGACTTGGCCACTCAATTTGGGTTGGGCTTGGGTTTAAAGTCATAGAAAGGTGGTCATCCGGGGCTTGTTTATTTTATTCGTTTTCGTCAGAGGAAGGTGTTCAATTCATGGTTAATTGTGAATCTGGGTTATCTGCTTCTGGTGGTTTTGGGTGCATTCTAGATGATGATATGGTCTGGGCCAATTGCATTCTTCGGCAGGGATTTGATGGAGAGTCCATGGCTAAAAGGGGCAACTTTTATCGCTCAAATGGTGGTAGCAACAATAATCAGGTATGATTTATTAATTGTAATCATAATATATTTTTTAATATATGAATCGTATGCATGCTGTCTTGAAATTATTAAAACGGTTATACACTTTATTTAACAACCGTAGGTCACGTTTGATGAAACATAATTGTGCACTAAAATTTATTCACTAAGTTTAATGCAAGACAATTTATCATGCACTAAAATAATTTAACGTGAAGCATGCGTGAGTGTTGATTATTTGATTTTAAATAAATCATGTTCATAATATAATTAGGCAATAGTTTATAGAAATTGTAAGGATTTTATTTATAGAGAAATAAAATAAAATAATGCTGAATTATTATGAAAAATCAAAAGAACAAGTTTTTTGGTACAGTGTCTGAAGTCAAATTGGTAACCAATGTGAGAGACTGGTGGGTAGACTCTGATGCTACCGAACATGTCCGCGGAAACAAAGATGTGTTAACCTCATATCAGAAGGTCGGGGAAGGAGAAAAGCTCTATATGGGTAACTCGTCCGCAGCACAGGTTGCGGAAAAAGGCAAAGTTGGGATGAAGCTCATTTTTTGGCAAAATTCTCACATTGAAGAAATTGTTCATGTTCCGGACATCTGTAAAATTCTTGCATCTTGTAGTATATTAGATGATAAGGTTTTTATGAATCTGGAAAAATTGTGTAACTCAGTGGATAGAGCTATAAGACAGAGGGTTTTTACAAATTAGATGTAATCTCAATTTAATTAAATAAAAATAATTCCTTTTATGTTTGTATGTCAGTGAATGTTTGACATGGCAGACTTGGTCATGTTATTCAATGAACAATCTGGCCAGCATAGGCTGCATTCCCAAATTTGATTTGGAAAGTAAACATAAAATGTTAAATTTGCATAGAATCAAAATATGCTAAAAAGTTTTATAAAAAAAGTGTTCAGAAATTTCTAAAACCCTTAGAACTAATTCACTCAGACCTAGTTGACATGAACTCAGTTCAAACTAGAGGTGAAAATATAATCCATTAAGGAGATGATGAATGCCATGCTAATTAGCTCAGGACTACCTGCGAACTTGTTGGTGGAGGCCGTCCTCTCAGTTTGCTATATCCTGAACAAAGTACTTATTAATGGATCAGATATATCTCCAAATGAATTATAGAAAAGTAGACAACCCTATTTTGCATACTTCAAAAATGTGGGGGGTGCTTGGATAAGATTTCCATCCCTCCACATAAGAGGACAAAGATAGGACCCAAATCTGTTAATTGTGTCTTAATAAGATATCCTGAACGCCTTACAGATTATAGGTTTAGGGTTGTAAATTCTGATATTTCAGAAATTGGTCTGAATACCATTATGGAATATAGGGATGTTGTGTTCCTTGGAAAAATTATTTTCCTTTGAAATCTGAATCTCGCATGATATGTGTTGATCCCCTAGATGTCCTTTATACTTGTCATAAAATACTTCTAGAGGAAAATGAAGTTGAGCCTTGAAGAGGCAAGAGATTTAGAAAAGAGAAATATTTTAGAGCATGAAAATTTTGATCATGTAATGATTTCTAGTGGGTTTAAAATAAATGAATATGAAAAGTATGTTTACACTAAACTTGTGAATGATACCTTTGTGATTGTATGCTTGTATGTTGATAATCAGATTATACCAGATACAATCATAGATGTAATTTATTCCACTAAGAACATGTTGAATGGGACCTTGACATGAAAGACTTAAGTCCCTCAGATGTAATCTTAGGGATGAAAATTAGAAAAGAGTCTAATAGATATAGTCTTAGTCAATCTCATTACATTGAATATGTACTTAGAAAATATAACCAGTTTGATAGGAGCATTGGGATGCACTTTTTAGAGTGTTAAGGTATCGAAAATACACTTTAAGCTTTGTTTGAGTTATAAGAGATACTCTGCAGTTCTTGAAGGACATTGTAATGCAAACTGGATAGTAGACTCAGAGGAGTCTAAATCTACGAGTGGATACGTTTTCACTCTAAGATGTGGATCAATGTCTTGGAAGAGTTCCAATCAGACCAGTATCGCTCGGTCCACTATGGAATCCGAGTTTATTGCGTTAGATAAAGCAGGAGAGGAAGCCGCTTGGCTAAGATGATTTTTAGAAGACATTCCTCTCTGGCATAGGCCTGTGCCAGCTATATTAATACATTGCGATTGTCAATCTGCAATAGCTAATGCTAAAAATAGCAGTTATAATGGAAAATCCATTCATATTCGGAGAAGACATAATTATCTAAAACAACTAATCTCGAATGACGTTATTTCTGTTGACTTTGTGAGGTCTAAGGAGAATATCGCGGACCCTTTGACGAAAGGCTTGTCCAAGGAAATAGTTAGTAGTGCATCGAGGGGGATGGGACTTAAGCTCATCAATTAAAACTTGTCATGAAGGATACACAACCTTGCTGACTGGAGATCCCAAGATCAAGGTTTTGAATGAGACAACTAATTTGTGGCGGGTAAAAATTAAACACTATCAGAGAATTTTTTTTTTGTCCCTTCCCTATGGTGTAGACGTGATAGTGTGACTGCATGTGAGGATGACTTACAGTAAAGTCTTAATGAGTTATATAGTTTTTAAGATTGAAATGGGGTGTAGCAGTTAACACTCTTGATAGAACTCACCTATCTGAATGAGGAAGTGGGTCGCTTCCTATGAGAACTGAGCTGATTCTCTAGAGCATTCTGAGAAACGGGATACGTCCATGGCCAAAACGGACACAACGGCGTAAACTTAACAGCACTCTTGAGAGATATCTCGCGTAAGGAGCTATTGATGAATTACACCAAACGATGGCAGTTCAAGACATCGCGTTCACTGTCCATCAAGTAGTTCCGGTACTTCTCACTAAACAAAGGTTCAATTTATATGGTAACCTATTGCTTAAGAGGTATTTCTCGTTTTCCGATTTTCTGATTTATCGCTTTCTTCATTCATGTGGGGGATTGTTAGAATTAAAAAGTAATTTATTACCAAAAATTGTTTTGTTACCTAATTTATCTTGATGGGACCAAAGGGTCACTAGCCTATATTGGGGGTGTAAATAACAAATTAACTTTTCACTTCTATGTGAATGAGAAACCTTTGGTTTGTCCCACATGGGATAAACCAAGGATGAAGTATATCTATATTACCACTAAAGTTGCTTCTAAGGGAAAAGACTTGTGGATTGGATATGGACTAAGGGAATGGGCCAGTGGGCAAATTCACACATGTGCGGTGCTTCGCACTGAAGCACGCACGCGGGCCGCAGGCCGCGGAGCTTGTGTGTGCTTGCGTGTGAATTTTACGTGAGCTGTCGTATGCCCGGCATGTGCCCAGCGTGTGCCTATCAAGACTTAATGGTTTTTATTTTAAATTCCTATAATAAATATTAAAAACCGTTTTATTATTTATGGGAATTTATGGGAATTAAATAAAAAGATTCATAAATACAATTTAATTCTCTTCTCTCAAATTTTCCTATAAAAGAAAAAGAAAAAATTTCATTTTTCCTCACTCCAGTCGCAACTACTATCCTGACGACTTTTCCCCTCTTCTCGCTTTGTTTGCGCACGTAGTTTTATTTTTCTATAAATCTTATTCGGCTGTTAAGTTCGCAACGGGCCAACGAGTTTTTGCTAGCTGGGTTGGTATCAGGTGGTTTTATCCTGGATTCGATTTGTCCTCACTAGTGGTATAGCAACACTCTTTCTAGAGGTGTACCCGACAAATATCGAGTTAAGGGCAGTCTATTGAACAGGCGACTCCATCTTTCTGTGTGTGTATGATTGTCTGAGTGTTCTGTTTTTTCTAACCAGTAACCCATTTCTAGTCTCTGTTTGGTTTGCTCATTGTTACAGGATATAATCCAACAAAAATAAATCAATATATACGAAATCAGTTTGTAATAGCAGAAATTAAAAATAAAACCAAAGAACCCCTACTTTATAGAAGATAAATTTAGTCGGAAACGGATGATGGTTTTAGCTCGAATTTGGATTTAAAGATACAAACCCTTCCTTTGCTTGAGATTGGTTTGAGCGGAAAAAAAATAAAATGAGAGGAGAAAAAAGTTATAGGGAACAAAGAAGAGAAGAAAAAAATAGATGTAATTGTTATTGTAGAAAAAAAAAGGTAAAAATACCCCTAAATACTCATGCCTTATACGTGTCGTACATGCTTAAAGTTTCTAGTGTTTTCCTAACATCTACTACTTATGCTCAATAGTAATATCCAGGGGAAACTATTTAGTATAAACACTCGTATTGGGTGGGCTAGGGTTCAAAGCCCTAGAAAAATTATTTGGCTGTCACATATTGCATCCTCAAGGACCGTATTATTGTTCGTTGATGTGATTTTATATAGTGGTAAAAAGAGGTTCGATTCTCGAACTTGTGAAGGTAATGATTTTAGAAAATAATGATTTAAACTAATTCTAGAAAATTCCAGGAGTAAGAAAAAGACTAAATAACCTAAAGATGATTTTTAAATAATTTTAAACGTACCAGGAATCAGGAATCAGGTAAATCTAACAACCTATGTGATTAATCAGATAATTCTTTTTAAATTAATTAAATCACAAATAATTGCCAAAGTTGGTTTTGTTATGCTAACAAACAGAGGTAAATCACAAGCATG
>JAJJMC010010567.1:1261076-1290041 GCA_023531435.1 Papaver californicum | reverse complement strand
GTTGACCCGCTGAGTTGGTCCGATCCAGCTCATCCCGATCCAAGGGTTCCCCAATCCAAAGTGTGGGTGCCTTGATCCATTTTCCCGGGTGCTTTGAACACTTTTTGAGCCAATTTTTCCACAAATCTTTATTCTTCTAATGTACCTACAAAAGCATAAAAACACGTAATATACACAAAATCGAATACTAACTCACTAGAAACTAAGGTGCAATTTAGACACTAAAATGTGTCTATCATTCGTCCAAGCAAGATTTGCTCACGTCCTCGAGGACCATGTTCTTGATCGGTCAAGCATCATGTCCTCGAGGACCGTGTTATTTACCGGCGAAGCAAGACTTTCTCACGTCTAAGCAAGTATCGCTTTCTCGAGAACCATATTATTGCTCATCCAAACAAGTATCACATTCTCGAGGACCATATTATTATTCGGCCTAGCAAGTATCCCATCATCGAGGACCATATTACTGCTCGGACAAGCAAGACTTGCTCACGTCCTCGAGGAACATATTCATTCTCGTCCAAGAAAGTATCGTGTCCTCGAGAACCATATTAATTTTCGTCCAAGCAAGTATCACGTCTTCGAGGACCGTATTATTGCCCGTCCAAGAAAGACTTGCTCACATCCTCGAAGACCATATTCTTGTTTGTCCAAGTAAGTATCGTTTCCTCGAGGACCATATTATTGCTTGGACAAGCAAGTATCGCGTCCTCGAGGACCATATTACATCTCGGCCAAACAAGTATAGCGTCCTCGGGGACCATATTATTGCTCGGCCAGGCAAGACTTGATAACTTCCTCGAGGTCCATACATTGTTCGGCCAGGAAATCCTTGGTCATGTTCCCGAGGATGGGATGCTCATGCCTTCCCCTTTCAAACGCATACCAACCTTGCTTAGACCTTGAGAGCATGGCGCCAATCCTATGCTCAATCCTTGAGAACTTTTGCATAATCTTGACTCTGGATTCTTCCAAGCTTGTGTCATTCCCAAGTTTGTGCATATCCAGGCTTGCCACTTCCAAGTTTGTGTCGTTTCCAAGTTTTGCTTCTTCCAATCTTGTGTCATTCGCAATCATGTGCACGTCCAGGCTTACCACTTCCAAGCTGTGCTTAGTAACGTTACTAGATTTAACACTAGTAGTTAGATTATTCGAAAGATTTATTCTTATGACCTAACCATCAAACGTACGAGACATTAAATGTATCACAAGGGGATACTCATTAGGGTATTGGTATGGCGGTCTATAGCATGTGAGGTGTAACCAAAACACCCATGATAAGAAGGAATTAAATAGAACGTTACTAGAAGAGAAAATAATAAGCACTACGGTTACGAGAGTTCTCCCAACCATAATGGGAGTTATGGTTTCAAGTGTTATGCCAACAATAATGGTCATATTCTCAACCACATTCTCCACCTCATTATGCCTCTATCATTTCCACTTCCTACGAGATATAGAGTTCAAACACTATAAATATGAGACTTCTTCTACTTCAAGAACAAGAACAATACAAGTTAGAGAGAACAAGTTTGTGACTATCATGAACTACTTTGTCTTCTCTACTTGAACTCTACCACAGAGTTTGGAGTTCTCCAATTAGAACTCACCAAGCTCTTATCTCATCCTTCTCTGCTTTCCTCCCCAAGATCAACCCTTTTTCCACATTTGTGACCAAAACAAGGCTTGAACGACCATTTACTTGGTTTAGGATGACCTTGTATGATTTTGATCTTTCGTAAACTTTACGATTTACCCTTTTACCGTTTATCTGGTTTTCACTTAAAACAACAAGGTAAAATTTAAGTCTGATAATATTGCAGATAGACTTAAGTCCAGGCTAGTGGATCAAGGCTATAGTCAACTAGGTGAAGTTGATTTTGGTGAGACTTTTATTCCAGTTTCCAAGTCTACAACTGTTAGAGTGGTTTTAACTTTGGCAGCTAATAATGGTTGGTCAGTCAAGCAATTGGATGTGTCTAATGCCTTATTTTCATGGACATTTATCTGAAGCAACCTCCTGGTTTCATACATCCATATTTTCCTAATCATGTATGTCACTTGAAGAAATCCCTTTATCGTGTGAAACAAGCTCCAAGAGCCTGGTTTAACAGATTTAGTTTTTTTTCTTCTTGAGTATGGTTTTCTTAAATTGACCATTCTATGTTCATCTATACTATTATGTAAGAATAATGGTGTTGTTTATTTGTGTAAATGATATTCTTTTGACAGTCAGTTTTGATACACTTCTTCAAAATTTGATTGCAGCATTGAGCAAAGAATTTGTTATGAAACTGTTAGGGAATCTGCATTTTTTTTCATGGTATTAAAGCTTTTAGAACTGCAGATGCTATAGTTTTGACACAACTTAAAAATACTATAAAACTTTTATCTAAAGCAAAAATGTTAGAATGTAAACCTTGTGACACTCCATTTACTAAGTCCAAGAGATATTCAGTTTATGATGATGTTTTATTGGTTAATCCTTTAGAATATAAAACCATAGTGGATGGTCTTTAATATCTTACTCATACAAGACCTGACATATGTTTTCGTGTGAATTATGTTCACAATTTATGCATGCCCCTACTAATCAGCATTTCTTGCTTGTTAAGAGGATTCTGAGATACTTGAAAGGTACTTTGGGTATTATTATTTCTTTGAAGAAGGGTAATATACATTCTCTAACAGTATATATTGATTCATATTGGGCAGGTTTCCCTGGCACAAGAAGATCAACATCTGGTTATGTGGTTTTCATGGGTAATTCTGTTGTTTCTTGGTCTTCAGAGAAACAAGTAAACAACAAATTATTTCCAGAAGCTCAGCTGAAGCTGAGTACAAGTGTCTAATTGTAGTTGTTGAACATATACAATGGCTTACTTATGTCATGTCTGAGCTTCATATATTTATTTCTCATTCTCTCCAATTTTTATGTGATAATCAAAGTGCTATATGCTTAGCTTCTGATCATGTTTTTTATAACATGACCAAACATGTGGAGGTAGATTATCATCCAATGTTAGGGAGTTTGTGTGGATTCTATATTTTTGGAGGTTCTTCATATTTCCTTTAAAGAGCATTTGGCAGATGTAATGTCAAAAGGCTTATGTTATCCACAATTTTCTAGGCTTCTGAAAATATTGATTCATGCTTCTGACACTAGTGTGGTCATTCCTAATATTGTTTTTTTATTCAGTTGATGTAGCGTTTTTTATCTATTACTGAGTTCTTGTGTTTCCCGTTTCTTAGTTCTTTGTAAGGATGTTATTCTTCTTTATTTGTCTATCAAACTGTCTTTTCTTGAGATTAGAGATTCTAATAGTTTTTTTTCTTTCCTTTTCAAATTGTTCCAGTGTCTGCCTGTAACATTTAAGGGGGGTGTATTAGGGAATAGAGGTCAAGTCAATGTATGTTGACTTGACTGATTCTGTACGTCTGTTATAAATACCTTTCACCTGTACATGTAATACACACCTGAATACTGTCTTTTGTAATAATACTATCATTTCATTCATAACTTTCTCAGTATCCACGTATAAGATGGAAGCTAGACTAATTGTGAAGTTTAAATGTACATGGAGCATTACTTAATTGATATTCCATAAACCAAATTTTTTACGAACTCGATTTGGATATTCCCAATTAGAAATGCTAAGTATGTAGTGCGAGGTAGACAAACCGGAATTTATGATTTTGCAAATAAATGTATTGTAATTGATCTCATTTATAGTGGAAATCAAGATTCACTTTATCATTTTCTCAATGAATTACAGAAGAAGATACATGACACATTTATACTCTGTCGAGTGTTGACAGTTAACACACTGACCTATCAATAACTGACTACACTAGACCATTATATCAGTTACACATGTAATAAACCTTTAACATAAAAATATAGTGTAAGAAAAGAAGTTTTGCTACTCTTATGTATATTACCCTCCCTCAAACTGAATAAGAGAGATAACGTTCAGTTTTCTGACAAGTAAGAAAATCTAGGACCATCCAAGCCTTTGGTAAAAATGTCATCCACCTGCTGAATAATAGAGATGTAAAAAACCTTCTATGAGTTGGATTGAACGATTTCTATAATAAAATGGTAGTCAAAAGATATATATTTCATACGACTGTGTAGAACTAGATTTGAGGCAAGAGAGATAGAACTCTTGTTTTCACAGAGAAATTGTGGATCAAATGATATAAAAACATGAAGGTCTTTAAGAATCTGATACACCCACAACACCTCTGCAAAATTAGAAGAAAGACACTTATATCCATCTTCTGTAGAACTTCTAGATATAGAGGATTGTTTCTTTGCAGACCATGAAATAGGATTATTACCAAGAAATATGCAAAACCCACTAGTAGACCTCCTAGTATCTGGATCCCCACCCCAATCAGCATCAGAGAATCCAGATATAGCAGTTAGACATGTTGTAAACAAGATACCATGACCAAGGGTACCTTTAATATATCGAAGGATGCGTTTAGCATCTGTCAGATGAATAAAAGAAGGAGTATGCATAAACTGGCAGACCTGGTTGATATCATAGGTAATTTCTGGTCTAGTCCAGGTGAGATATTGAAGAGTACCCACAAGAGACCTATACTCAACAGGGTTATCAAGAGGAATACCATATGTAGCACTCATTTTTTTCATCAGGAGGACAAGGAGTGCTGCAAGGTTTTTAACCAACCATATTGCATTTCTGTAATAAGTCCAATGAATACTTTGTCTGATGTAAGAAAATACCCTTAGTAGTTCTCTTTACCTCTATATACCAAGAAAATAATGAAGGGCACCAATATCTTTCACATGAAAATACTTGTTAATATGTGATGACAAAATCACAATAAGAAGAGGAATTACCTGTGATGATAATATCATCAACATAGACCAAAAAAATGGTTGTCCTAGTGTAGATGGTGAGTTTTTTATAAGGGCTAGAATTGTAAAATTGCCCTCTGCCAAGCAGCAGGAATATAAAAGGGTATGTGTGCATCTATGCGCATATGCCTAACTCTTATATTCCGCAAGTGAATTAAGAATACAGATTCTCTTCAAACATTCTAAAATGGCCTTGCAGCCTCCTCAATACTCATAATATTCATGCAATAACGAGCTAGTCTCAAGTCGCATAAATTCCACGACTGAATTCCTTGAACTTTCCTTGAATGTGCATCGATGTTCCATCAACATCTATCAAATGCGGGAATAGCTAATGGTTAAGCCCCAAAATACACTCTAGCTTAACACTTTGTTTGCAACGAACTCTGTTCAAATTGCTCCTATAAGCCTAAATATGCTATTATAGCACTTTGCTTAAATATAAGCCACAATTTATGTGTCACTTCTCTCGGACGCGCCACAAACAAGAAGCAATGCCCAAAAGATGCATTAAGCCTCTGAGCTAATCTAACCCTAGAATTTTCCTATCACCACTAAGTTAGCACTAGTTATTTGTCTTAGCACCATATTAGCGCAAGTTCGCCACCATAATGCCAAAAGCGGTAACCCTAGCGCATAAGAAATGCTAAGTAGATTAACATGGCCTTAGCTAGCATACTTTGGCCTAATAAGGACTTATTTAGCGCGTCTTGGCCTAATGGGGCCTTAGTTAGTGCATCACTATCTTAGCACCCTTGGCGCGTCCCTAGCTGAAGCGCTATCAAACCTAGCGCGCCAACAGTGATGCGTCCCCGAGTAACCAACGTCTCTAGCCTGTCGTATACTTGCTTGGAACGTCCCATGGCCGTAGCGCCTCACCTGATGCGGCCTTATACTTAACGCCCTTGGCTAGTACGTCTCTGACTTAGCTCCATCCCTTGGCCGTAACGTCCCATCCTGATAACGCTGATGCGTCCCTGGTGCAGCTCCCCTAGCTGATGCGCCTTAACGGCGACGTCCCCAAGTTGATGCGTTTTATGCCTAGCCTGACGTGCCTCATGTCCTTGCTGCAGCGGCTCAATTGATTCGTCCCTTGACTGTATCATCCCATAACCTGACGCGTCTTCGGCAAGCGCCTCCCTTGGACCTAGCATATCCATAGCGCATTCACCCCTTAGTACTTCCATGGCTTAGCGCGTCCTTTTCCATAAGCACATTGGCGCTAACACTTTAATACTAACTATACTACCTAATTAAAGTGTTAACTTCGAATCTCCTTGACATTAGCTTCCTAGACCTATCATAATTGATATTTTCTAGAAGTTATGCATATTATCCTTTTATACTAAAAGAGTTAGCACATTACTATTTGTGCTAAGTAGCCAGTGCTAGTTTTGCTAGCTACTTCCCTCAGAAATACGCCCTTCTTTTCAATAGTTGTCTAATACCAATCCTTATACCATTTTCTAATAAGTATTCTTTTTTAAGAAGGCCTCTACAATATTTGGCCTCAAATGCCTCTCAGAGTTATGCTAAGTCAATTCTGAGATAATATTTAGCCACTAAATATGTCATGTTACTCCTTAGCTAGTACATGACCACTAAACTTACCAGGCTCGACACTAATCAGTCTGATTATCAATTCAGTGAGTTGTGCAACTTGCCTCACTGACTTAGTAGGTCATTTAACTTGACTTGACTTAATCAAAATAATAGTGGTTTACGACTCCATTATTTCCACGAGATACCAAATATAATACATGGGGGGTTTCTCATTCGGTATTTGTCTGGCGGTCTACGACAATCGTGCGTTGTAGAAACACATCCACGAACAAGAAGGTAATGAATAATGGGATGGTTACAGAGCAGGTTAGAGGATGAGGAGTAGTGTTCATACAGGTCTTCCCTACTTTCCGGACATGACCCCACTACAATCTCCACAATCGTCACCTCTCCACCTTTCCCTAACTTCCACCACTTACGAAAAATCAGTGTGTCTCCTTTGAACTATAAATAAATGGTTCTCATCTATTCGAGATAAGACAACAAGAGACAGAAGAAACTAAACATACAAAATTGGCAATTCATCTCATAGATAATCCTTTCTTCTTCACACACTACTTATCACACTGATATTTCTCAACCTTCTTTGCTTCTCTCTCCTAAGACCTACCCAATCTTCTCTACCTTTGTGATTGAAGCAGGACGTGAACGACCATTTCTTGGTTTAGGCTCGTCCTGTTCGATTTTGATCTCTCGGACCTACTTGAAAGTACGATTTTACCGTACATTTACTTCACCCTAAAATAATTGGTGACCACAGCGGGAGATCAACCTCTCAATTACAAAAGCTAATTTTCAGTTATTCAAGATGGAGGATCTTAGGTCTGGAGCACTTACAAATCCTATAGTCGGTTTAGGTAGCACTGGTGGTGGTTCTGAAAACACTCTTGTTACTAATGAACCTCCTCGTACTAATACTGCTACTCCGCCTCCTCTAGGTGACAAGACCGTTGAAGACACCGAGAATATTCAAAATCCATTCAATATAGATGATATGATGAAGAGACAAGAAGTCCTTACCAGAACACAGGTGGAAATGGCCACTAATCAGAAGGAATGACTTGCTTGCCTCAAAACTTTAACGGAGAAACTCTCACCGGAACAACACCATCGCCTGAAAGAGCGAACCATGACCAAACTTACAACAACCGATGACGCTGGGACCTCAAAGACTCAAAGGAATGGTGAAGTTCATATCATTTATGATCGCCCACCATAGAGGTACCAATAACTCGATTTTGTCACCCGTGAAGATCTGGAGGGACTCCTATGAAATCATGTCAATGAATACTCATCCTCGATCCATCAACACCAACCTCCTTACCCGCATGAAATTCAAAGGATTCCTCTGCTAGGAGGTTACTCATCTGTGAATTTCTTATTGTACGATGGTTGAAAGCACCAGGAGCACCCATATGCCGCTCAACATAGTTGATCTGATGCGGAGACAGTAGGTTCCTTCCATAACACAGAAAGATAGGGCTACCACTCAAGAGAGGTACTCACTTGCCTCAAGACTCTAACGGAATAATTCTTCCAAGAATAGATCCGTCACCAGTTGCAACAAGCAGCGATTCCAAGCCCACCAGCATCAACAGTTCCAGAATCAATATTCATGATGATGATAAGATATTCAAAGAGGACGATCAAGGAGCCAACGATCCAACCTTGTCGCCCATGAAGGTCTGGAGAGACTTTTATAATTTTAAGAAGGGACCAGTCTCACTTCAGCATCACTAACCTTCTAGACTCTTGCCATCCAAAAGATCATTTCACCAGAGGGATATATCTCTCGTTATTCTCCCTTTATTCCAAATGAACGACGAATGCCATGGTGGCTACATATGCTGATTCGAGGTCTAAAGGTAATAGAGATATCTGTTGGAGGACCAGAAAAATCCGCCTCCGGCGGGTTGCGCTGGGCAGGCCAGAACCCCCCGATGCGCGATTAAAAGAGAGTAACCGGACCTTAGAGCTTAACTTCTCGCTGGAAATTGCAGGTAAATTTTTGCTTTCCAAGCATGCCTTGTAAACATTATACTCAAAACGTAGTTCCCACATCATTCATGCTACGTTTATACCGTTCCACCTCAACCTTGTACTGCTAAAGGTGCAAAGCAATAAAAACGAATGGTGAATGCCTTTGGCAAGTATCACATACTTACGATCATTGTCAAGGCCTGACTCATGCCTTGGACTAGCACCTAAGCCATTTCAAGCCTAATTTTCCGCTTCATTAATTCTACTTCGACCATATGTTGGAGCCTGCACCGATATTGTTCTTGCCGTGGGTGTAACATCCAGGCACATGCCATTCCATGCTGCAACGGTTTCTAGGAAGTATGAACAATCCATCCAACGGAATTTCAACTACCTCATCAAGTGTGGAAACAATCATCTCTTTGACTTAGCATTGCCAAAACCAGATGATACGAGTTACCATAATATCGCAATCACCTCTAAATTAGATGATATGAGCGACAAGGTGCTGTACCTCAATGCATTGTGTTGCGGCTGCCTATGTACCCATCCCGTACCTTGAAGGGATCAAGCATGACCGTAGTTCATCAAAGGATCAATTCGAAAGGAACAAGCAACTCAAGTCTATTAAGGCAAAGCCAACATCATTTCCAACTTCGTTGCAAGGCCAAAGGCCAAGCAAATCCTATGCCGTATAGGTCGAAGGACTTTCACAAGGTATGCACTAGCTTGTGCATAACTATCTCTAGTTATTATATAGATATGCATTCTCAAGTACGTAGCACGATTGAATGATGCTTTCGCATAATTCAAGCTTTATAGGCTAAGCTATAAGCATATTGATTCTTATGCATCAAGTATGCTCCAACATATAGGATACATCGCATATATTTATATGTGCATTACCGCTCATGCACATTTAAGCTTCATCGGTTAAGCTACAAGCATATTGATGCTTTAGCATCAAGTATGCTCCAACGTATAGGCCACATCGCATGCATTACCTCTCATGCACATCTAAGATTCACTGGTTAAGCTACAAGCATATTGATGCTTATGCATCAAGTATGCTCCAACATATTGGCCACTTCGCATATCTATATGTACAATACCGCTCATGCACATTCAAGCTTCATCGTTAAGCTACAAGCATATTGATGCTTTATCATCAAGTATGCTCCAACGTATAGGCTGCCTCACATCTCTATATGTGCATTACCGCTCATGCACATTTAAGCTTCATCGGTTAAGCTACAAGCATATTGATGCTTTAGCATCAAGTATGCTCCAACGTATAGGCTACGTCGCATTTTTATATGTGCATTACCGCACATGCACATTCAAGCAAAGCTCCCTCCCTATATATATTTTATTCGCATTTCTACAAATAAATATAAGAATAGGAAGTGACATTCATCGAATGCACAAGGCCGAAAATGAAGTTTTCTTGCCAAAGCCAAGCAGAGAGCTTTCTCGGGTAAGCTACAAAAAGGAATGCTTTCATTTTTTTCATCCAACGTCCCCTCCCTATATATGTCTTACTCGCATTTCTACAAGTAAATTTAAGAATAGGAAGTGACATCCATCGACTGCACAAGGCCGAAAATGAAACTTTCTTGCCAAAGCCAAGCGAAACGTTCTCAGGTAAGCTACAAGTGAACACGCTAATGCATCACGGTGATGCATTCCTGGCTCGGTGATGCATTCTCAATAATGCATCACGACATAATAGTGCATAAGCACTATGATGCTCTCTCTTACGCAGCATTGGCTTAGTGATGCATTAAATCATGCATCACGGCATAATAGTGCATTAGCACTATGATGTTTTCTCTTACGCAACATTGGCTTAGGGATGCATTAAATCATGCATCACGGCATCATAGTTCCTTAGCACTATAATGCATTCTTTGAATAACGATATTGGCTCGATGATGCATTCTCAATAATGCATCACGGCATAATAGTGCCTTAGCACTATGATGCATTTATCGAATAACAACATTGGCTCGGTGAAGCATTCTCAATAATATATCACGACATAATAGTGCCTTATCACTATGATGCATTCATCGAATAGCGACATTGGCTCAGTGATGCATTCTCAATAATGCATCACGGCATAATAGTGCCTTAGCACTATAATGCATTCTTTGAATAGCGATACTGGCTCGGTGATGCATTCTTCGAATAACATCACGCGTAATAGGGCCTTGAAACTATAATTCGAGTGTTACATGATGTCAGAACGAAGGGGTCAAGAGGAACGCTTCATATTAAAAAGAGTCACGAATTGAACGTTCAATATCAGACTCAACCCCAGCTTCATCCTTAGCCTCAGCACCATCCCAAAGACAAGCTCTGCTCCACATCTCAGACAAAACTCTACAACAACAACAACAACAAAATCCAAATCCAGCTATGACATTCTCAAATTTTCCCTTTTACAAGGAAACACCTCTACTCTGGTACGAGTCCCTTCACTCAGGTACCAGTCCCTTTCACTCTGGTACGAGTCCTTTCACTCATGTACCAGTCCCTTTCACTCAGGTACCAGTCTCTTCACTATGGTATCAGTCCTTTCAGCAAGGCGCTACCTACTTCACGCTCCCGTGCAACTCCCAGATGACGAAAAATCCATGCAATGTCAAGATCAGAATTCTCATCTTCATTTACAGCTTCCACCCATTTTTAGGATGACTCAGTTTCACTCTGAGGGAGATGGATCATCACAAATTAGCATAAACAAATGAATGGTGAAACCACCAACACATGAGTACTCGCGACAAATTCTATCGAAATGGAAATCAACATTAATGCTCACATTAGGGTACTTAACTGGTACATTCTCTATTACACCATTGTTTCGCATATCAACGCCAGTGGAAGCACTATCCTCAACAAGTACATAAAGGGGATCCCTCTAAAGATTTTCAGTTTGGTAGATGAAATTATCCACATAAATAATTAGAGCAGAGCCATCCCTTTTCATAGACCGAGCCAGCCTTTATCAGGAACAAAGCTAGCCTCTCTCAGACTTATCTCAGGGATGCGTCACTGCAACTCCATCAGCATCAATGGGATCAGATTCTTTGCAAATTTCGACCACCAGGATACATCATCCCATTACCACCTCCAGAGGAATATATCAAGCTTGTGAGTCTAAGTAGCATGAAAAGGTGCGACTCTCAGAAAGCTTCCCTGTTACATCTCAATAATCCAAACAACAATGACGACTTCAACCTCAATTCTGATACTCTTCCTAGTCCCAGTACTTCAACGACAACATGGGATGGCTCCAACTTTCATGATTTCCCATGCCCTCTCAAACTCCTAGAAGCATGAACCTATGACGACACTGTAAAATTATCTTCTGCCAGGTAGCGGGTCCAAGCGAGTTACACTTGGGGACTGACCACTCCCTCATTTTTGAAAGCTTAACACAATAATGTCATTTGACTAGAATGTCTGATCAGCAACGGTACTAGCGACAAAACTGTATACATCAAAACTCATACCCTCAAGGCAAGGTACCATCTGCACCTTCATATGTTCTATTTTCTCCTATACTGCACAGAGCCTCATTACTTGTGGGAGGGTAAATGTCGGGGTAACTCACTACACCACTCCAGATAACGTGAAATCTCAATACCCATTGAAAAGATACCTAAAGTGTAACACCCGCAATTTTCGCATGGCGCTTACTCATGGACGCATCATGGCCTGGGTTGCAGCTTCATCCTAAGATTATAAAGCTTACCCAGATATGCATTGCGGTGTGAATGCCTTGACCTTGAATTATAGTGTTAAGGCCCTATTACGCGTGATGCGTATTCGAGGAGGCATAATATTGCAAAGGCACTATTATACCGAGCCAAAGTTACGTACGAAGAATGCATCATAGTGCGAAGGCACTATTATGCCGTGATGCATAATTCACTGCATCACCGAGCCAATGTCGCTATTCGATGAATGCATCACAGTGCTAAGTCACTATTATGCCGTGATGCATTATTCAGAATGCATCACCGTGATGCATCAGCGCGTTTAACTGTAGCTTACCCGAGGTCCCGATGTTTGTCTTTGGAAAGAAATCTTCACTTTCGGCTTTGCAGTCGATGGATGACCCCTACCTTTCTAATATTTGTTTGTAAAAATACGAATAAAACATATATAGGGAGGGAGCTTTATTGGAATGTGCATGAGCGGTAAATGCACATATAGATATGCGAAGTGGCCAATCCGTTGGAGCATACTTTATGTATAAGCATCAATATGCTTGTAGCTTAACCGATGAAGCTTGAATGTGCATGAAGGTTAATGCACATTTAGATATGCGAAGTAGCATATACGTTGGAGCATACTTGATGCATAAGCATCAATATGCTGGTAGCTTAGCCGATGAAGCTTGAATTATGCGAAAGCATCTTTCGATCGTGTTCCGTACTTGATAATGCATATTTGCATAATAAATAGCGATAGTTATGCACAAGCTAGTGCATACCTTGCGAAAGACCTCTGGCATACACGAACTCGGCTTTGCTTGGCCTTTGGCCTTGCGATGAAGTTGGAATCGAAGTTGGCTTTGTCTTAATAGGCTTAAGTTGCTTGTCCCTTTCGAATTGACCCTTTGATGAATTACGGTCATGCTTGATCCCATCAAGGTACGGGTTGGGTACGTAGGTAGCCACAATGCAATGTATTGAGGTACAACACCTTGTCGCTCATATCATCTAATTTGGGAGATGATTGCGATATTATGGTAACTCATATCATCTGGCTCGGCAATGCTAAGCAAGAGATGATTGTTGCTACACTTGATGAGGTAGTTCCAATTCCATTTGATGGATTGTTCATACTTTCTTGGAACCGTCGTGGCATGGAATGGCATGTGCCTGGATGTTGCACTCTTGGCAAGAACAAGATAAGTGCAGGCTCCAGCGCATGGGCGAAGTAAAATTTATGAAGTGAAAGCTTAAGCTTGAAATAGCCTAGGTGTTGGTCCAAGGCATGAGTTAATCCTGGATAATAAAGTGAAATTATGTGATGCTTTACAAAGGCATCCCCCTTAGCTTGTATAACCTTCAGCCCTTGGTTTAATGAGGATAAGTTGGAATGGTATGATAGTCAAAGGCATTCCCTATGGGCTTTAATGGTCTTGCACCCTTTGTAGGTCATGGGTGAGTTGGAATGATATGGTGACTACGGTCTGAGTACCATGCTTGCAAAACATGTTTGGGAAGGCAAATATACCTGGAACGGTATAAACGTAGCTTGAATGATGTGGGAACTAAGTTTCGAGTATAATTCTTACAAGGTAGGCTTGGAAAGAAAAAATTTACCTGCACTTTCCAACGAGAAGTTAGGCTTTAAGGTCGGGTTACACTCTTTTAAAATCACGCATAGGGGAGTTCTGGCCTGCCCAGCGCAGCGCGCTGGGGGCGGAATTTTCCGGTTCGTGACACATTGTATCAGAGCAAGTTCCGAGAAAAAACACTAGGGATTGTGAGTTTTGGACTCGTCAGTGAGCATCTTGTATTATGACTAAAAAATTTTCCTTCAAAGGAAATGGAAAAGTTGGAAGAGTAAGCCAACTGTTGTGCGAAAATAGAATGGATAAATAAGGCCAAGTGCTTATACAAAAGAAATTGTAACTCACTAGTTACTCCGCTAAGATTTGGACGCGCTCGAGTGTGCTGTGAGTTTGCCAGGAAAGCCATTTGGAACGGTGGCTGGTATCCGACTATCCTTGGCACTGGGACTGATCACCCCCTCACCCGTGCGGCACGATGTGTGTTGTCAGGTTTGCTAGCACCCACTTATGAGTGGAAGATCGTCCGTGACGATGTCTTGCATCCAAGTGCACTGGCATTAGAATTTTGTCCTCACAGTACTACGCTAGAAACTATTTATAAATTCACCATGACTTTTTCCAACCCCTGTGAATTTTAGGGACTCTTAAGTGTATGGTATGGGACGTCCACTTAAGATCTCGTGTTGAGTAAATCCTTTTGCATTCTTGAGCATGTGGTATGGGACGCATGTTTAGGGATCCAATTTGATTTTCTCTCGGTAGAGTTATAAAACCTTTGCTGACCCTCGAGCATGCAGAATGGGACGTATGTTCGAAAGGTCTCAATCGGCATTTATGGCAATCGTAGGCCCTATTAGGATTCTGGGATATGTGGAATGGCACGCATATTTCAGAAGGTTCTAATTTGTCCTCATTAACAAACATTGGACCCTTGCAAGATTTTTGTGCATTATGGAATGAGACATATGCATAGGAAACCCTAATCGATGAAGCTTGTCCATAATAGTTTTTGAGTTAAATTTCGGGGAAGAAATTCTTTGAAGGTGGTAAGAATGTAACACCCGCAATTTTCGCATGGCGCTTACTCATGGACGCGTCATGGCCTGGGTTGAAGCTTCATCCTAAGCTTATAAAGCTTACCCAGATACGCATTGGGGTGTGGATGTGTTGACCTTGAATTATAGTGTTAAGGCCCTATTACGCGTGATGCGTATTCGATGAGGCATGATAGTGTAAAACAACTATTATACCGAGCCAAAGTTACGTACGAAGAATGCATTATAGTGCTAAGGCACTATTATGCCGTGATGCATCATTCAATGCATCACCGAGCCAATGTCGCTATTCGATGAACACATCATAGTGTTAAGGCAATATTATGCCGTGATGCGTCATTCAATGCATCACCGAGCCAATGTCGCTATTCGATGAATGCATCATAGTACTAAGGCACTATTATGCCGTGATGCATCATTCAATGCATCACCGAGCTATTCGATGAACACATCATAGTGCTAAGGTACTATTATGCCGTGATGCATCATTCAGAGCATCACCGAGCCAATGTCGTTATTCGATGAATGCATCATAGTGATAAGGCACTATTATGCCGTGATGCATTATTCAGAATGCATCATCGAGCCAAAAATGCATCACCGTGATGCATCAGCGCGTTTAACTGTAGCTTACCCGAGGTCCCGATGTTTGGCTTTGCAAGAAATATTTATTTCGAATTTGCAGTCGATGGATGACCCCTACCTTTCTAATATTTGTTTGTAAAAATACGAATAAAACATATATAGGGAGGGAGCTTTGTTGGAATGTGCATGAGCGGTAAATGCACATATAGATATGCGAAGTGGCCAATCCGTTGGAGCATACTTTATGTATAAGCATCAATATGCTTGTAGCTTAACCGATGAAGCTTGAATGTGCATGAAGGTTAATGCACATGTAGCTATGTGAAGTAGCCTATACGTTGGAGCATACTTGATGCATAAGCATCAATATGCTGGTAGCTTAGCCGATGAAGCTTGAATTTTACGAAAGCATCTTCCGATCGTGTTACGTACTTGATAATGCATATTTGCATAAAAATTAGTGATAGTTATGCACAAGCTAGTGCATACCTTGCGAAATCCCTCTGGCCTACACAAACTAGGCTTTGCTTGGCCTTTGGCCTTGCGATGAAGTTGGAATCGAAGTTGGCTTTGCCTTAATAGGCTTAAGTTGCTTGTCCCTTTCGAATTGAGCGTTTTATGAACTACGGTCATGCCCATCAAGGTACGGGTTGGGTACATAGGCATCCGCAATGCAATGCATTGAGGTGCATCACCTTGTCGCTCATATCATCTAATTTGGGAGATGATTGCGACATTATGGTAACTCATATCTTCTGGCTCGGCAATGCTAAGAAAGATATGATTGGTTCCACACTTGATGAGGTAGTTGCAATTCCATTTGATGGATTGTTCATACTTCTTTGGAACCGTCGCGGCATGGAATGGCATGTGCCTGGATGTTGCACTCTTGGCTCCAGCGCATGGTCGAAGTAAAATTGATGAAGCGAAAGCTTAGGCTTGAAATAGCCTAGGTGTTGGTTCAAGGCATGAGTTAGGCCTGGACAATAAAGCAAAATTATGTGATGCTTGCCAAAGGCATCCCCATTAGCTTGTATAGCCTTCAAACCTTGGATAATGAGGGTAAGTTGGAATGGTATGCTAGTCAAAGGCATTCACCATGGGATTTAATGGCCTTGCACCCTTTGTAAGACAAGGGTGTGTTGGAACGATACGGAGACTACGGTTTGAGTACCATGCTTGCAAAGCATGTTTGGAAAGGAAAATATGCCTGGAACGGTATAAACGTAGCTTAAATGATGTGGGAACTAAGTTTCGAGTATAATGCTTACAAGGTAGGCTTGGAAAGCAAAAATTTACCTGCACTTTCCAGCGAGAGGCTTTAAGGTCGGGTTACACTCTTTTAAAATCACGCATCGGGGAGTTCTGGCCTGCCCAGTGCAGCGCGCTGGTGGCTGAATTTTCCGGTCCGTGACATGAAGTATATGCAATATATTTCACCCATAGATGTCATGAACCCATTCAACACATAACACTATGCCTAGTAAATAAACACCTCTTAGTTGTTCTGCACTTGGGGACTTGATTAAAATAAATAAATTCAAGTTCATTTTATCCAGAGTGATCCCCAGAACCAAGTCAATTAAATATCAGGTTCATCGACAAAGCCTCTCTTCATCAGTAACCCACACGAATAGGAAGCCTCCTCCTCTTACCTGACCACGTCCATAACAGTGACTTCATCCTTGTTGTTGTTACTTACTTCAACCACATGATTCTACTGTTGGAAACACATCGAACTTGGAATTCTCAAAGTGATACCATCGAGTCCTCTCATTCTTAGCCGTCACTGCTAAAGAGGAAGCCATAACCATGTCCAGCTTATGCCGAACATCCAATGGGCGTGATCACCTCAGACTCAAGCTTCTCCTCTCAACTTCTAGAACATTGGTCTACAAGTTGCTGGTCATCGACCCAATGATATGCTCACCATGGAGAAAATCTCATACCCTGTCACCTGGTACCTTCCCTGTCACCTGGTACCTGTCCTGTCGCCTGGTACTTGTCATGTCTCCTGGTACATATCCTGCTCTCTGGTACTTTCCTTGCACTCCAGAACACGTCACCTTCAGGGACCAACTTGGCCTACTCCTATGTACTTTGATGCTCCCGTCTATACGTCTTCAATTTATAAATTCATAAACCGACAACAACCGGTAAGGAACGGGTCGAAATATCCTTCACGAGAAGTGTTCATCTATGTTTCTACTTTGACATACTAGAAGGGTACATCAATCAGAGACATGAGCTCGGAGATATGGCTCTTACACTAAAGTCAACAGAATCTGAAAATTTACACGGGATTACTAATCACAAATATTTACATACGGTTGGCTGACCTAACCATCTCAGAATCGAGCGATTCTCTTTGCATATGATAGCTTGATCTATTGGCTTCAAAATTTGGGGTCAAACATCGAAATACGACATCGTTTGAAACTTCAATAGCTTCTGGAACGAATCATGTGCAAACTAGGGTTTTCAAACGGGATATAGAAGACTCAGCTTTGCAAAGACCCATCTGCCTTTGGATTCTTATCTTCTCATAGGTACTATCATCTCAGGACCCATTGAATCTTCCAAGAAGATCTCACATCATTAAAAGACCTCATCAACCTTTCTACGACAAGAGCACTGGAGTCTACCGCCAGCCTCACCTGCAGTTCTGATCTACCATCAACTTCTTCTGCCAGTTTCTAGTATTTCCAACTTTGCTGCTACTAGCTACAACACAAAGCATCGTCTCCATGTGTCATGTCTCTCATATGATGCCGCTATCACTATCACTTGATTGTTGTATACACAAAACCTAAGCGAGCACCGGAACCAACTATTTGCCTACAAGAGAGTTTAAATCTAAGGTCTAACGCTGCATCAAAGACATTGCCCTAGGAGAAAATCTAACAAGATTTCTTGCTGGAAACATACATGAAGAATCGACACAGCTAACTTAATCCTCTATTTGGGATGAAGCGGGCCTCTTTCAAAAAGAGAGAGAGAAAGCGTTGACCATATCCCCTCTTTACTCACGAGCAAGTTAGCATTCCATACAAGAACATGGATATCTACTAATCCTAGTTAGGGTTAACGCTAGGGGCACATATCTCAATCTCGGGTAAGGCAAAGCTAATCAAGTTTCTTCCCTGACCAATGGTGCTCCTCATAGGCGCACTCTCCATGACCCTGTTGGTAGTTGCTCAACTAATGTGACTGGATCAAAAATTCAAACGAGCTACGCTTTCCTTGGCTGACGAATTAGAAATTCTGGGCAAGAACGTGGGCACCTACTATTCCCAACCAAGTTTTGCGTTAAAGGGTGCATATCTCAAACGTCCAAAAAGCTAAGTATACCTTCTTCTACTCTTAAAATTTAAATTATGCATATATAATCATTATAAGCATATTGTCACCATCTAGTGCTTACTGTGCAACATTATTGTTCCTCACTAAGCAGGGGACTTAATGTAGATGGTAAATTTTTGACAAGGGCTAGAATTATAAAATTGGCCTATGCCAAGCAGCAAGAATATAAAGGGGTATGTCTGCATCTATGCGCATATGCCTAATGTATCTTTACTTATATTCCGCAAGCGAATTAAGAATACAGATTCTCTTCAAACATTCTAAATTTGCCTTGCAGCCTCCTCAATACTCGTAATATTCATGTCTTATAGAGCACCACATTGGCGCTAGTTCGCCACCATAACTCCAAAAGGGCTAACCCTAGCGCTTAAGAAGCGGTAACTAGCTTAACATGACCTTAGCCAAAATATTTTATCCTGATGAGGCCTTAGATAGCACGTCTTGGCCTAATGGGGCCTTAGTTGGTGCATCAGTAGCTTAGCACCCTTGGCGCATCGCAAGATTAAGCGCTATCAAGCCTAGCGCGTCCATAGTGATGTGTCCCCGAGTAACCAACGTATCTATCCTGGCGCATACTTGCTTGGCACGTCCCATGGCCGTAGCGCCGCACCTGATGCCGTAGCGCGTCCCTGACTTAGCTCCATGCGTCCCTGATGAAACGCCCTTAGCTGATGCGCCTTGGCCGCGGCGTCCCCAAACTGATGCTCCCCATGACCTGGCGCGTCTCAGCAAGCGCCTCCCTTGTCCCTAGCACGTCCCTAGCGCATCCATCCTTAGTACGTCCATGGCTTAGCTCGTCCTTGGCCATAAGCACATTGGCGCTAACATTTTAGTGCTAACTATACTACCTAATTGAAGTGCTAACTTCGAACCTCCTTGACACTAGCTTCCTAGACCTAGCATAATTGATATTTGCTAGAAGTTATGTATACTGGCCTTTCTCTTGAGACGTTAGCACATTATCCTTTTATACTAAAAGAGTTGGCACATTACTATTTGTGCTAAGTAGCTAGTGCTAGTTTTGCTAGCTACTTCCCTCAGAAATACGCCCTTCTTTTCAATATTGGTCTAATACCAATCCTTATACGATTTTCTAATTAGTCTTCTTTCTTAAGAAGGCCTCTACAATATTTGGCCTCAAATGCCTCTCAGACTTCACTTCTGAGCTAATACTTATCCACTAAATATGCCATGTTACTTCTAAGCTAGTACATGACTACTGAACTTACCAGGCTCGATACTAATCAGTCTGATTATCAATTCAGTGAGTTGTGCAACTTGCCTCACTGACTTAGCAGGTCATTTGACTTGACTTGACTTAACAAAAAAAAATAGTGGTTTATGACTCCACTATTTCCACGAGATATCAAATACAACACATTGAGGTATTGGTATGGCGGTCTACGGCAATCGTGCGTTTTGGCAACACATCCACGAACAAGAATGTAATGAGTAGTGGGACGGGTACAAAACAGTTGAGAGGATGAGGAGTAGTGGTCAGACGGGTCTTCCCTTCTTTCCAGACACGACCCCACGATAATGTCCACAATCGTCATCTCTCCATCTCTTCCTAACTTGCACCACTTATGAGAAACCAGTGAGTCTTTTTTGAACTATAAATAGATGGTTCTCATCTATTTGAAATAAGACAAAAAGATACATAAGAAATTAAACATACAAAATTGTTGATTCATCTCAGAGATAATCCTTTCTTCTTCACACACTACTTATCACACTGATATTTCTTAACTTTCTTTTCTTCCCTCCCCTAAGACCTACCCAATCTTCTCCACCTTTGTGATTGAAGCAGGACATGAGCGGTCATTTCTTGGTTTAGGCTCGTCCTGTTTGATTTTGATCTCTCGAATCTACTTGAAAGTACAATTTTACCGTACATTTGTTTTCACCCTAAAACACCTAGGGCATTGTTTCTGAAAAAAAAAAATGAACCAGCAAGGGATGGTTGAAAATATAGTTCAACAAGAACATCCAATAGTCTTTCATACCAGGCTTTATGTGCCTATTTTAGTCCATAGAGAGACTTGTGAAGTCTACACACATAATCATGATGAGTCTTATCTTGATAGCCTGGAGGTTGTACCATGTAAATCTCCTCTTTCAGGTTGCCATGAATAAAGGCATAACTGACATCTAATTGTTTGAAATCCCAGTTTAAAGTAACTGCTAACGAAATGATTATTTTTATTGTTGTAGGTTTTACAACAGGGCTAAAATTCTATGTATAATCTAAACCTTCTAACTGGTGGGAACCTTTAGCCACAAGTATGGCTTTGTACTTATCAATAGTACCGTCAGGATTATACTATATTTTAAATACCCACTATAACCTACAAGGTTTTGAGATGGATGAGGTGGAACCAATTTCCATGTACCTGCATCATCTATAGTTGTACATTCTTTGTCCAAAGTTTTTTTCCAGTTTGGATCCATGATAGCTTGAGAGTAACATGTTGGTACTGGAGGAGAAATAGCAGAAAGAAACATTGCAGAAACACTGAATTTAGTTGTAAAGAAGGTAATGCAGATCTGATGCGTTAAATTTATACTGATGTAAAGGATATATGTAAATAGAAGAAATAAATGATAGATTGTTCATACCTCAAAATATTCTTACGAATAACGATGATGAACGAATGATCCAGACCTCGCAACTCCGAAGAATCACAACTATGTATAAAATAATTATTTAGACCTCAGGGTGAACCTGGCTTTAAATGAAAATCAAAATAGAGTTAAACAAAGTTTAACGATAACAAAATAATTTTAATTAATCCAAAACTGTCTTTATTTTCGTTTTTGGAGCTCTTTATATAGATAACTCATATTAAACAAACCCTAAACTTATCAAAAACCTAAAAACTTGTTTCCCAAGGTATCTAATACCTTTAGACAACTTTCCTTACTTATTAAAACTCTTAAAATAAACTTCTAAACTATTCTAAAATTACCTTAAATAATAAATCTGAAAATTAACTATTTTTCTACTAAAAATAACATTAATAAAATACAAATAATAATAATAATAATAATAAAATAACAGATTTATTTTCCATAAATCTTCCTCCATCATTCTACCAGTGTTGGAGAAGATTCATCCTCGAATCTTGCCGGTACCATGTTCTGCACGTATAACTCGTTGATGACAATCTTCATACACATGAACTGATGCCGTAAAAAAAAAAATCTATGCACCGTAAAGAAGCATGAGGCATGATGGAAACCCAAAACATATCTTCATAAGTTGAATCAATGAATTCTCCCTTTTTAGGGTATACACGAAAGGCCATTCGTGTAACGCATCGATCAACAAAATTATTCTCAACCGTAGGCAAAGAAAATATAGCACTATCATGAATTACCGAATCATTAATTTTATTAAGATTTGATAATTCACCATATAAATCTTGCGTAAATTGTTATTTGTTGTCAGGGAAAGGATGTTCTTCTCCTTGTTGAGAAGTAGATTCCATATTCTCCTTTTCATCGGGATACTCATTGAAGATTGGGGTTGTATTCCAATCAACAATATCTTGATTTTGTTCATCCTCGTGACAGCAAACCAAGTCTTCAATGCCGTCGTATTCTTCGTTATTATTTTCTTTTCTAAGCGAGCACCGATTAAAAATAAGTTGATGTGACTTCTTCGAAAAGACTTGTTAAAATTTTTCAAGAATATCTTATCTAATCCCGTTCATGAATGGAATAAAATCTTCACCTCTTATAAAATCATCTAACTCACCTTCACGGTTCTTCTTGTTTGTTATTATTGGCGATAACTTATTAACCTTGAGTACTCATCTTAGAAGCATCTTACTAACCCTAGAATTAACGTTGCTCTGGTAACCAACTGATGCAGATCTGAAGCGTTAAAATTGATACTGATGTAGCGGATATATGTAAATAGAAGAAATAAATGATAGATTGTTTAGACCTCAAATTATTCTTACGAATAACGACTATGAACGAATGATCCATACCTCACAACTTCGAAGAATCACAACTATGGATAAGATAATTATTTAGACCTCAGGTTGAACCTGACTATAAATAAAATCAAAATGAAGTTAAACAAAGTTTAACACTAAAAAATTATTAATTAATCCAAAACTGTCTTTATTTACGTTTTTGGAGCTCCTTATATAGATAACTTCTACTAAACAAACCCTAAACTTTTTTCCCAAGGTATCTACTACATTTAGGCAACTTTCCGAACTTATTAAAACTCTTAAATTTAACTTCTAGACTATTCTAAAATTACCCTAAATAATAAATCCGAAAATTAATCATTTTTCTACTAAAAATAACATTAATAAAATACAAATAATAACAATAAAATAATATATTTGTTTTCCTTAAATCTCCATCCATCAGAAGGTCTTGGGTTTAAAAATTCCATCTTTACTTCTAGTAGTCATTGAATGAGAAGGAACAATGGAAGAGGTAGTTGTGAGAGTAAGAGTAGGTAAAGTTGATTTTGAATTATCAGAAATAGTAAGTGAATGAGATATATCAATAGGAGAAGTAGTTGGTGTAGAGAAAGTAGAAACGACATTAGTAGGTGAAGTAACCAAAGAGTTTGTAGAAGTAACAATTGTATCAGGTAAATGAGGAAAAGATGAGGTGCATGGAGATTTTTGAGCAAAAGGAAATGATTGTTCATTGAATACTACATGCCTGGATATGTAGACTCTGCCAGTAGAGTAGTCAAAACATCTATAACCCCTATGATTAGAACTATAGCCAAGAAAAACATAAGGTTTGCTTCTTGGCTGCAGTTTACTAGAAGTATATGGTCTTAACCATGGAAAGCATAAACATCCATAACATTTCAAGAAGTGATAATTAGGTCGTTTGTGGAACAAACTTTCATATGGAGAGATGAAATTGAGAAGTTTGTTAAGAATTTTATTAATCACATAGTTGGCAGTTTGTAGAGCATCTACCCAGTAATGTTCAGATAAGCCAGATTGTAACATAAAAACTTTAGTTACTTCAATAAAATGTTTGTGTTTTGACTCAGCCACCCCATTCTGCTCTGGGGTGTGAGGACAAGTCAGTTCATCGATGATACCATAAAAAGAAACAAAATCCCCTATCTCATGATTAACAAACTCTCCACCACCATCAGTTATGATGGTAGTAATATGAGATGACAACAATTTCTCGGTAAAGTTTTTCAAGAATTTAAAGATAATTTTGAAATCACTCTTACATTGCAATGGATAAATCCAACAAAACATTGTAAAATCATCAATGATATTAACATAGTACTTAAACCATGTTACAAAAGGAACAGGGGAAAGACCCCAAACATCCTTATGCAATAGTTGCAATGGATAAGAGGAAACAAAAACAAATATAAAAAAGGTAGCTTATGACTTCTAGAAAGTTGACAGTCATTGCAAAAAAGAGGTTTATTAGCTACATTTGGTAAATACAGAGAGTTACAAATTTCTAGATAAGGAATGAAAAGAAGGATGAGCTAATCTCTTGTGCCAAATTTTAGTTGAAGTCTTAACACTAGAGTAAGCACAAGGATGTGTAGTGATAGAAGGCTTGATGTAGGTAGAGATGGAGCATTGTAAGGGGTATAATCAATTTTCAGTTGCACTTTGAAAGATAGTCCTCCCCAACTTGATATCCTTGAAAAAGTAGGCATTATAATCAAAAGTTAGAGAGCAGTTATTGTTACTAGAAATTTTGAGAACAGAGATAAGATTATTTGATGATTTAAGAACATGAAAGATATTGTTTAACCTAAATTCATGATTAGTAAGATATAGACATACCTTCACCTGAAGCAGTAGAGATCTTGTCAGATCCACTATAAGCATAAGAAATACCCAAATTCAGCATGTTTGAAGTTAAATGATTTGTTGCACCAGTATTAAAATACCAAGGACTTTGACCAATAATACCAGCAAAAGCCATCATTGTTGCAGGATTTTTAGGAGTAGAATGTCCATGATAGGAAAAGTTACCTCTATGACGACACTCGGCAGCAGAATGATCATACTTAGTGCAGATCTGACAAGTTGGTCTCTCATTAGACATTTTTGGGAAGAAAGAAGGAGATCCACGGAAGAAATAACTGCCACCACCATATTGAAATCTACCACCACCTCTACCGGAAAAAAAACCTCTATATTGTCCACGAATATTATTATTGTTTCTATAATTGTTGGTGTTGGGATTAATATTTTGATTATTGGTAGAATTAGATGTAATTGAACTAGCTACAAAAGCTTTAAAACTAGCTTCAGTGATAGTTATCTGCTTGGATTTAGAGATGATAATTTCTTCACTGAGTAAACAGGCGGATCTCGAATCCGAATAGAAATACAGAAAGAAGAATATTCATAAGGTAAACCACGAGAACATTGACGAGCAGTTCACTATCACCAGTAGAAGATCCACAAACAACAAATGAATCACGAATCTTGTTAATTTCAGAGATATGGGTAGTAACAGAAAGATTACCAAGTTTGATGTTCTGTAATTTGGTCCTTAATTGAACAACATGAGTAGATAATGAAGATCCAAAGCGTTCTTGTAATAGATCCCAGAGTTCTTTAGAAGTAATAGATCGAGCAACATAAGAAATCACTGATGGTGAAATTGAGTTGTTGAGAAGAAGAAGAATCATAGTATTATCATCCTTCCAAGAAGTATACATAGGATTTACAGTTTGAGTAGTACGTGTTTCCATGGACACGTATTTATCAGGACAAGGAATATCACCAATAACATAACCAAAAACATGAAATTTGTTCAAAACATGATTAATAATAGTTTTTCAAGTAAGGAAATTATCTTCTTGAAGTTTAACAAGAACAATGTTAGATAGAGTATGAAGAGGAATCAAAGAAATTGAAGAAGAATCTTGTGTAGTAGGCATGATTGAAGAAATTTTCAAATGATGTTAATGGTGGAAATGTGAGGATCGAAGAAGGTTAAAAAAACCCTAAAAGCAATCTGATACCATAGTGGAAATCAAGATTCACTTTATCATTTTCTCAATGGATTATAGAAGAATATACATGACACATTTATACTATGTCGAGTGTTGACAGCTGATACACCAACCTATCCATAACTGACTAGACTAGACTAGACCACTATATCAGTTATATGTGTAATAAACCATTAACAGAAAAATAGAGTGTAATAAAAGAAGTTGTGCTACTCTTATGTCTACTAAATTATACATCATGCTTTGCTTAACTTTCTTTTGTGTTTCTTGGTTGTGCAGATAGAGAAACTTACACTTAACTTAAATGCAGATATTGTTTATTCAAACGTTTCTAGAAAGAGCTGTCATTTACTAAAAACAACTGTGTATTAGGAGTAGTAGTCAGTCTTCTCTGAATTGACTTTTGTCTTAGTCTTACCAGCTTTCTTTTCTACTTTTGTCTCTTCAATATTAATACTGCCTAAATCAGTATTTGTAATAACTTTTCACAATTATTCATTCTATCTCAATAATATCACATTAGCATTATATATCATTTATACGGGCATCCAACTCAAAAGCAATTGGAAATGAGTGGAGTGTCCTTTCCATATTATATTTTAAGTTCATTATAGGGATATTAGCAATATGAGACTATTATCCTTCACACGCCCCCTCACGTGTAGGGCACTCTTTGTGGGCCTCTCGCACGTGGATCATTGTAGGGTAGCCGTTGGGCTTACTCTCGTACGTGTCTGGCTCTGATACTAAGTTAAAGTTTGCGGGCATCCAACTCAAAACCAATTGAAAATGAGTGGAGTGTCATTCCATTTTAAAAATCCAAATCTTGGATTATTAAAATGACTATTTCCAAATCTTGAATTATTATTCTTAGATTTTCATCTACTACCACCAAACTGCTTTACAGTTTTACTATAAAAGACTGATGGATGTTGAGGATCAAAAGCAATAGACATATCTTGTTCTTGGTCAAGTACCCATTGTTCATGATTCATTAATCTAGGTTTTAATTCAGCAATAGTAAAAGAAACCTCTCTATTATTAGCAGAAATGACAAAATTATCATATGCTCTGCCTAGACCATTAAGATCATACATTGTGAGCTCAGAATCACTAACCTTTTCCCCAATTGTTGCATTGTTATATTGTGATAGTACAAGTGTCATTGCTCTTTCAGCTAATCCTGTTTTTCATACCAGGACAAAGTATGTAGAGGTGGATTTTTATGCTCTTAGGGAATTGGTGGATAGTTGTTTTTTAAAAGTGGGTCATATTTGTAGTGAAGATCAGATGGCACTTGTTTACCAAGGGGCTATGCTATCCAACTTTCTCAAGACTTCTTTATCAGCTATTGGGCTCAACTAGTTCTTCTTCTAGTTTTATTACTTAGTTTGTGTTCTTCTTTTGAACTCTACTGTTGGAGTTGTGTTCTTGCTTTGCTTATTCTCGTTGTTCAAACTTCTCAGACCTTCTGCATCATTTTGCAGGGGTGTATTAGGAGTAGTAGTCAGTCATAGTCGGTATTCTCTGACTTGACTTTTGTCTTAGTCTTACCAACTGTCTTTTCTACTTTTGTCTCTTCAGTATTAATACTGTCTAAATCACTATCTGTAATAACTTTTCAAAATTATTCATTCTGTCTCAATAATATCATATTATCATTCTGTATCATTTCTCACTGTGGGCCCTTACCAAAATCAGTTGCTTGACTCTTTTTCATCTTGTCTAGCTAGCAATCTTTTCTTCAGGTATCAAATGTAGGAGGTAAGTTATTTTCATACAAAGATGATCAACATGCAATTAGCCCCTGAATTGGTATGTAATCTACAAAATAAGTATGTCCGGATAGTTTAAGAGAAACAATGAATAAAATTGAAACGCCAACTTTCTTACTAAATGTTTTTCTTTTTTCTTTGAATATTCTGTTTTATTAAAGGTAAACAACACAAAGCAACCCTATCTTAAGTACTACCATTTATGAGTCACACTCTCCCATTCTGTTTAAGACGTCTATATATTTCTATCTTATTCTTCAATTCTCATACCTCAAAGTATTTCTTCATTCTCTATCTTATTTATGTTTTTTCTCTGAAACTTTAGGTTTCATTTCCATCTTTTTAGGAGTATAACTGGGATTCATTTTATAGATAAAAAAAAGAAGATAAATGGCAGTGATGGCCATCAAGCAAGAATTGGCTTAATACTTGTCTCAGAATTTCATGGATGTATATTAGATAACTCATCGACTAGTCCTTAATCTTCTTCATTGAATGATTATCCTGTGACATATCTGATGTTTATTAAAATTTCAATTCTTGATTTTGCTAATGAGATGGTTCATAATGTTTTGTTTAGTAATGCATGTATGTTGTGTTTGTTTGACCAATGCAGGGAACTTTGAATAGGCAATATGAAGAACTCAAAAAACTGCGAGACATCAATAACCTCTGATTCATCATTAAAGTGCTAACATTGTTCTGTAGTGAAACAGAACGGATGTTAGAAGAATTAGACCGACATACGTAAAACTTTTAGACATATCATATTATTAGATAGTATTCTCATATTCCTCTTCTGATCACTAACAGTTTTTGTTTCAAATGACAGGAAACCATTTATGAATATGCCGGCAGTTGAGAGCTATGTCCAGTCTATAAGAGGAAGCAGCACGACGTATGTTCCATGAAAGTTCATATTGTCGGAGAAAAATGAACTGAAAATATTTTTGGTCTTGGTGGGAATGGATCTTAAGACCTAGAAGTCACTAAGGAACACTAGCTCATTTTTCATTTTTGTGAATGAAACTTTAGTCCCACACTGGAGAAACTAAAGATGATTCCCCTCCTTATTACCCATAAAGTTGCTTCTAAAGGAGGGCCCTTAGGGGTTTAGACACTTTTGTGGTTGGGGGAGGACTAAGGCTATGGGCTAGTTGGTGCAACCATGTTTTTCACACACTCGCGATGCTTCACACCGAAGCGGCTTGCGTCTTGCGTCCATGTCTTGCGTCTTGCGGTTTGCGGCTTTCGGGCTTGCGTCTTGTGGACTTGCGGACTTGTGGATGTGGCTGTGGGTGTGGGTGCGGGTGCGACCGTGGCTACGGCTGCGGGCATGAGTGTGTGTTACGGGTGTGGGCGTAGCTGCGGCTGCGGGCCAACCAAGACTTACCTTTTTGAACAGAATATATTTCTTTAAAGAATTTAAAACCAAATTAAATTTT
>JAJJMC010010567.1:1207331-1261066 GCA_023531435.1 Papaver californicum | reverse complement strand
TGAACAGAATATATTTCTTTAAAGAATTTAAAACCAAATTAAATTTTGCTTTAAATGTGGGGGCGTCTGATCCGGCGAGATTTTAGGCGAGAATTACTCTTTACCGTTTTAATTTCGTTTTAACCATTATGTCTGTGCTTCATGCATGTAATTGAATTTCAAACTTTATGTCTATGCTTCATGCACGGAATTGATTGGCATCAAAGCTATCTTCTTCTACCTATAAAAGAAAACGAATTTCCCCATTTGAACTTACTCCAGAAGCAGCTACTATCCTGTCTTCTTTTCCCCTCTTCTTGCTTTGTTTTGTGCACACTGCTTGTTTATTTCCCTTCCACTTCTATCTTGTTGTTAAGTTCTTGAGAGTGATTTGTATTGTGCTTATACAAGTCATAACGGGCAGTTCTATCCTGGACACATGTCCGTTGTTGGGGTATAGCATCTCTCATTCTTGAGGAGTACCCCGGACTATTGTGTTAAGGATAATTTGCTGAGCAGGTGGCTCTGTCCATTGAGTGATACCAATTCAGTGATTTCATTAACCTTAACATCTTCTTCTTTTTAGCATTTTCATCTTTGCAGATGCAACACATATTACATATCACGACATGCCATATTCATAACTGAATTAATTGCATTTGCTTTAGTAACTAAATAAAGATTAATAAATTTTTCATGCTTTAGGATGATGTATCAAAGAATGTTGATCTAGTGTATAAAACAAACAACATATGACAAGTTTCTTTCTTAATATTTTTGGCGCACAGTATTGGATGTCAGAATGTAACTCTGGCGTGCGATGAGTTTTGTCGGTCCAGTGAACCGAAAAACATAGCGGTGTAAGAGTGAAGCTTGGTTCCCACACCCTGTTATTAGTATTGTATTATTCAATTAACATAAAAAGATGGAGGATTAATTTATCAATTGTTATGATATATGGACCTTGTGTTGGGTGCAATAATCAAAAAAGAAGAAAATCAAATAAAAAAATGGTTGTTGATACTTAGCTCTTAACGGAAGTAATTCGTCAAAACGGATGAGCTCCTCGTATCTCCGCAAAATCAAGATGGTATGTAACAAAACTTAAAAAAAAACAAAGTGAGTCACGTGTTCAACACGCTGTCCTTAAGACATTAGCGCCCGGCTACACTCAAGAGTTATGCTATAGCCTCCACAGGACGGATGCCTCCAGGATAAAACACCCTATTATATCTACTACTAGCACTCGTAGTAGATACTCAACTTGATCTTGGAAACTCAAAAAAAAAAAACTTCAAGGAAAATCTCAAAAAACTTAAGAAAGATAATAATAATTATTATAATCTATTGGTCTCTCCAAAAATATGGAGAAACCCTTTTTCCTTGGATGTCCAAATAGGTTGAGAAAAGTTTGTTTATATAATCTTTTAATACAAATTAAGAAGTAGACTCCCCGATGTGGGACTAAAGTGTTTCATTCACAAAAGAAAAAACCAAAACATGTAAAGTGACCAATAGGTCAGGAGCTCGAACCCAAATAGCATACTATTTTATATCTTAATAAAAGATTTAAAATTCATTTGTTTAGTCATGGTTTTCCAACAATCCCCCACATGAATGAAAACCTCAGTAAAACATAAAAAACACAAATAGATCTTGGTAAACCAACACCCTAAATACCATGACCCGACTTGACTGAACAGACAGATGGACCGTGCATGTGTTGAAATCATATTAGTTATTCCAATGTCTTCTTCTTCATACAAAGTATGCTGACCCCAGGGTCATACTATTAATTGCATAAATCATAATAGTATAGAGAGCTTTCATCTTTAGTTTCCATAATGGGACTAAAGGTTTTGTTCACCAAAGTGAAAATGAGCCAGTGATCCCTTAGAGACCCTTAAGTCCTAAGTATCAGTAATACTAAGACCATAGAAAACAACATAAAAATCATTTCCTCAAAATGAATTAAATCTTGATGAAAAACTGAAAATTACGTAGAAAACAGGAAATACCATATATGCAAAGGTGTTCATGAGGTCTTGAACCTTTGCTTAATGAGAGATTACTGGAACTACTTGCTAGAGAAAGTGAAAGCGATGTCTTGAACTGCTAGCGTTTGGTGTAATTCATGATAACCACCACACATGATATCTCCAAGGTTGCTGCCAAGCTCGTGCAGTTGTGCTCATTTTGGCCCTGAGCAAATATCTCGTTTCTCAGAATGCTCTAGAGAATCTACTCTATTCTCATAGGAAGCAGCCCACTTCCATATCCAGATAGGTGAGTTCTATCAAGAGTGTTTACTGCTACATCCCACTTTATTCTTAAATTGAAACTATAAAACTCATTAAGACTTATTAAAAGTCATCCTTCACATGAAGTCACACTATCACGTCTACACCATAGGGAATGGAAAGAGAATAAAATTCTCTGATAGTGTTTCCTTTAACCCGCCACAAATTAGTTGTCTCATTCAAAACCTTGATCTTGGGATCTCCAGTCAACAAGGTTGAGTATCCTTCATGAAGAGTTTGTTTAATGAGCTTAAGCCCCATCCCCCTCGATGCAATAACAAACTGTCTCTCTAGATTATCCTTTCGTCAAAGGATCCACTAATTTTTCTCTTGACTTCACTAAGTCTACAAAAATCACTTCATTAAAGAGTAGTTGTCTTACCGAATTAGCCGTCTCCGAGTTTGTCTAGACTTTTCCAATTGCTCATTTATTTTAGAATTACATAGTCAATTGAGTTTCAGCAATGGTGTCCACAGGCTTCGGTCACAGAGGAATGCCTTCCAAGAAAAAGGATTTATCCATTCAACTTTCTCTCATGCTTTAAATTAAGCGAGCGAACTCTATTTTCATCCCAGTCAAGTTCCTCATGTTTGTTAGAATATTTCTAACTACTGATATAACTTAAGAGGGCGCACAGATAGGCTAAGACTCTCCAAAGTCTGAAATCACAACATCTCTTAAGGTCAGTCAAATATGTATCATGCACATACACAATTTCAAATGTACCTCAAGTACTGCAAATTTCTGAGCAAATCATCCCACTAATTCTTCTGGGGTCACAAATGTATTTGTACACCGACTGCACTGCACATTTACAACACACATTAAACGTATCGAGTTTGACAAAGACCAAATCTGTCAGAATTTCTTCTGGTTCCAATGATCCTTTAGATCATGCTTGTCTACAACAACTTAGTCTTTCAATCAAATCGTAAAAGTCACATGTTTTCTAGGTGGTTGTAAAGCATATACAAGATACATGTACTAAATACTAGTACGGCCATTATATTTTTCTCAAAAGGTTAGTTCCATATATATCACATATTTGAAATTAAATATATACCTCAAGCATCCCAATTCTCTTGTCCTTTGATCCTAGCATCCTTGTGATTCTCCAGGATTAAAATGGGAAACATGCACACCTATTTTACAACACACATTAAACACATTTGACAGAAACTATATAATCAAAATTTGATTTTGGTTCCTTCTGGTTCTTTAGACCACGTAGACAACATATTTGTTTCTTGTCAAACTTTAAACAACACAAATTTGTTAATGGTTGTAAAACACATAATAAAGGCATGCTAAACATATGCACCTTCAATATACTTAGTGTTAATACACTTATCAAAATTCATTAGTATCACATCACTAGAAATCATCATCACCATATAATAATATTGTTAGGTCAATGACTTATTGCTTGGATAAAGTCAAGTATATGTAGGTGTAATCAGTTTGTTCCCCTATCGCTAACCAAACCCTTAAGGTTTGTCCACCTTTAACTAACCATTTAAGTATACTTCCTCAACATCCATCTAACGTAGCATACTGACAATAATGACAAACAATGCCTGGCGTATTAATTTTAGTGTCACGTGAGTATGTGCCAAGTGATCACTACTTTATTCTATAACAATAATTTCACAAAGTCAACCATCTGTTTAACCTATTCTATCTCGTGTGAGAACCCGACCTCAGAAGACTGTTGTCGAGAACTCAACATCCTCAATAATAAAAATTATTTTATTCAAATATTGTTAACTTTAGAACTTATAAGTTATTGTAGTACAATTCTGGTGATCATATGCAATGATTTGCTAAAGAAAATCGAATCTTCATTCTCACCTTAGACCCCCACAATTTAGGTCTACAGGGTATGACACATATAAGTTTAGGGTCTTCTATAAATATGCTTGAGAAGTCAAACAAACACTTGTTTCCATCTTATACCCTCACATTTGAGGCATAAGGGCCCCCACATTTATCAGGATTTCTCAACATAAGAAAAATACAATTATGTGTCCTTTAGGTTGCATCTAACTAAGGCACACCATATAATGGTACTCTATGCCAACATTATGATATAACATGTTCATGTATTCATTCTCAATTCATTGACGATTTTCCCTTTTATCTACTATTGTCTTGTTCTAATAAGCTAACACTCAAAGCATCACAAGACCATATTTCTAAGTATAACATTTCATAGTAACTTAGGTAGATAGCATTTGACACTAGTTTTAAATCGCAATGCACATATTGAGAATGATATCATAATTTGATTAATGTCCATACCTGACAAGCGTTGCACATCATTACCTATTTCGTCAACTGTTTTGATAGTTGAGTTGTTCATGAAAATACTTTTGCATCTTTCCCATTCTTGTTAGAAGACAAAACATGTATTTTCTAGAGCACACGTTCCAGTACTTCCGGCATTTACCAACCAATTCTTTTTATCATCTCCACTGAAAAGTAAAATTATTTAACACAGTAAGAATGTCAATTGTTACATTCAAATTTGAATAAACAATTCTCTATTCCGAGGAGATAAGCACACAATTAAAAACAAAAGTTATCACAGATTAACACTTAATCTATCATTCAATTTAAGATGATAAAACTTTTGCCCAACTAGGATTCAAAAAGTTGGTTGATGCTCTCATTTGACATAGGTAATATCAAATTATCAATAGATAATAAGTGTTCATCTTATGAAAATGTTTGTTACCAAAATATAGTTATCAAGTTACTTAAGACTCTCTCCACATTAGACTATCACAATCATCAATAAGTAACAAAATTTGGTAATAAAACACCCAAACACTTTTGTGTACATACATATCAATTAAAACACATGTGTTCGCTTAACCTTCTTGTTGCACTAGTTACTAAAAGATACTTTATACCTCACTATCCATATGACTATGGTACACTGGTATATAATGATTCTCATGTTTTCAACAAAAGGTAACATATTCGAAATGATTTAGAAATCACCAGTGAAATTGCTAATGCACAATTATTAACCAATCATGTGATTCGCTCCAATTGATACTACACAAAGCATATATAATCAAAGTGATTTATAAGATAATGTACAGTTCATACACAACTGATTTAACATCTCATTATTCATTATCAATGTGATACTAATCTAACACATAAGAGATTATCACTTTAAGTCATAAAAATCAATGCGTTACTTGCTCAAATTTGTTTATGAGAAATATTTAAACTAAATTGAAATCTAAAGTCTATTATGGATAAAAGCACTCACTAGTACCGGTTTTCATATTATATCCAAGGTGATAAAGTACCACTATAAATGATTGCAAGATCTCATACTAATCTAGAGCTTAGATACAATTATTGATATTCTGGACAAACATGCACAACATCTTTGCAAATACCATACCTCACAAACCACAAGTCCGAATAAAAAAATTAAATATGACTTTTGAAGATAACATCTAGATCTACAAACTCCATTTGAATCATCATTTCAAAAAAGTCATAGTTACGTCATAAAAACTAATTTAGTCAATAATATTTTTCCGCCCGTCAGAATTTTTCAGGAACGTTTCTCAGTTTTGTAAAATATCTAAAAAATACTTTTACAACTCCAAAAATTCTGAATTTTGGTGTGGGTAACTATTAGGATGTATATTATACTCTGTTAAAAGGATTCATCGAAATCCTTCTAAGTTAAGAGATACACTCGAAACTCTTCAGCTGCCCAAAAAACTCAATTTTGTTTTTCACTTCAAAATTAACATCCTTAATTTTCTAATATAATATCAACGTCAATGATTCACAAATAGATCATTCATTTATAATTATTACTAAATAATAATGTCTTAAGATTGTTGGGTGCAATAATCAAAAATGAAGAAAATCAAATAAACAAAGGTTGTTGATACTTAGCTCTTAACGAAAGTAATTCGTCAAAACGGATGAGCTCCTCGTATCTCCGCAACATCAAGATGGTATGTAACAAAATTTTGAAAAAAACAAAGTGAGTCACGTGTTCAACACGCTGTCCTTAAGACATTAGTGTCCGGATACACTCAAGAGTGATGTTATAGCCTCCACAGAACGGATGCCTCCAGGATAAAACACCCTACTACATCTACTACTAGCACTCGTAGTAGATGCTCAACTTGAGCTTGACAACTCAAAAAAAAAAACCTTCAAGGAAAATCTCAAAAAATTTAAAAAAGATAATAATAAATTATTATTTTATTGGTCTCTCCAAAAATATGAGGAAACTTTTTTTCCTTGGATGTCCAAATAGGTTGAGAAAAGTTTGTTTATATAATCTTTTAACACAACTTAAGAAGTAGAAACTCCCCGATGTAGGACTAAAGTGTTTCATTCATAAAAGAAAACAAAAAAAAAAAACAAAACATGTAATGTGACCAATAGTTCAGGAGCTCGAACCCAAATAACACAATTGCATCTTCCATTTTTCCTTTTATTTATTTCAGTCTCTTTTATCTAACAATGTTTTTTCTTAGGTGTCACAAGGCATTGCTACAGCTCATTCGTGAATTTTATCACACGAGAGATGTGCTTAAGAAAATCGTAGAGGTACGTATTACAGTTAGTCTTGAAACCATAATATGATTTATCAACAGCCTTACTGATCTAACACATGCTCAGGATCAACTGTATCAATACCGTGCCATCTTCACAAAAACACTGTATTACTTAGCCATCTTCTGCAATGTGTTTGGAATTAGGTACAAGGATCTTGCTTAGTCGTCTGTAATGTATTATTAGTGCTTCCCAATTGATGAATGATTACACATTCCTATCAGTTGTTAAAGTCATCGTCTACTGTCGTGGAAATAAATTTGTAAGATCAGTCAATTTTTTGATTCTATAATCGAGATTCTTTTCATTTATATTTGATGCTATGAATAATAGTCTGTTCAGGGATTCCTGCAAACTGCAGCCATCTACGGAACATTCAATATTTCCTTCATGTGTTTCTTCGGGATTAAGATAGTGAAACATATGGAATTTACATTTGCTGAAGCATATACGCAACAAAGACTAGACATTACTAGAATTATTACTGGATACTTGGTGCTGGGTGGTGAGAGCCTTTCGTGAAACAAGACTTGTACCCATTCGTAGAGGGTAGTTCGCTAACATGGACACACTTCTTGCAATTAATTATCTATGATATTTGGCGATCCAAGCATCTCTTCTCGTGGGTAATGAGGGAAACTTTGAGGTAAATTTCGCTGGCAACTGCCTCTGGTTTATTTTGTTCTTCTGGAGTATCGAGAATTTCATGTTGGAAACTTGCTGGTTCAACCTTGCTTACAGCCTTACGCTCTGGGTTGTCTTCGTATTTATTGTTATACTAATTATCAGTAGATTGTATCTGAAAAATTGGAAGCATCGTAATTAAACAAAAATTGGAAGGTTAGCTGTGATCAATCGATGTGATTGTTATCTCTCATATAAAATAATAAAATTCATATGTTAACATACTCCAACTTCATGAAGCTTTACATCATGTTCCTTCAGAAATTCCAAGAAGCTGCCAAGGTTTTCATCAGTTGGACGGTAATGTCCACTATATGCAGAGATCGATTGCAAATTATAACGAATAACAATGTGGATTAGATAAAAGCATATTAAGTTGACAACTTCGTAACCATGCTAATTAGCTATTTTGGATGATACCTCGAGTATTCCATCTACTACTGAAAAACTCCCTGCAGATAAAGCAGCCCCACTCGCAAGGAAACTCGAATGATGAAATGCTCCCTTTGTTTTCTATTTTGTACCGTGTTTGAAGGAAACATAACTCCAAGAGGAGTTAAGGTAAACCAAAAGTTAAGTTTCTTAAAATTTTACTTCAATTCTTACCTTGCCAGCGTAGAGTTTCTTAGAAGTACTCAATACAAAAATCCATTTCGATATGTTTGATCCTTTAGTTGTATCGAGAACTTGATTACTTTTTCTGTGCACGATTTTGCCTTCAACAATTTTGTATTTGTAGTGTTCTCTCTCTAGCTGATTTCAGACAGAAAGATAACAACAATGTTATGATTATGACCAACAACATCTAAAACATAACAGATAAAGTACAAATCCGTAAAATGCCGTGAAGGAATATGCAAATCACAGGTCCCAGATATTTAATGCATTGCTTCGAAGCTTTGACCGAGGGAAGTCGTTGAGATTAACCTCTTTTCCATCTCCAATGTCCAACCTGAAATTCACACAAGAATTTTTAGATCACTTGGTTTTGCATGGTTTAAGGCTTAGTCCAAATTTCATGAAAATAGCAACAAAAAACACTTACTTACCAGTAGAAGAATGGTCGACCAGTATCTCCTTTTCGCCACACTTCATAATACAAGTGCAAGCTATGCCCATACCGGTGCCGCGGATCAATTAAAAAATACATGGGAAACTTCTTACATCAAATTAGCATCAAATTTTTGGGAAACCCATATGAATTTCCTCCGAAAAAGAGAGTGAAGTCTTAAAGGAGATCGATAAAAATCAAATACTAGTAGAGCTATAATGAGATGTTGTGGGTGTTCGTCGAATAGCACATGACGCGAAACGAAGATTCTATTTGTTTGGGGTTCAAAACATTTGTACCCATTTTGAGTTGGTGAATAGCCGAGGAATATACATGTTTTGGATTTTGGTTGCATTTTGTTTGAGTTGTAAGCTTTTGTTAGAGGATAACAAATACAACTAAACTTTTCCAGCTTTACGTAGTTTGGAGATTGACCAAATAGAGCTTCAAACGGGGATTTGTTCTTGAGAATAGGTGTGGTTGACGGTTTATGAGATATGAAGTTGTTTGGAAAGCATATGGCCAAAAAGAGTAATCTAGATTAGCATCATAAAGAAGGGTGAGACCTGTTTCAACTAGATGACGATGTCGACGCTCAGAAGTAACATTTTGTTGTGGAGTGTGAGGAACAGTGGTGAGATGATTAATTCCATGAAGCAAGAGAAAGGATTTTAAACCAATAAATTCACCTCCGTTGTTCGAATATAGGGTTTTTATGAGTTTCTGAAAGCGATTTTTGACAAGTTTTTTGAATTGCGGAAAGATTATAGAGACACCATATTTTGTAGCCATAAGATAGAACCATATGTATTTCGTGTAATGATCCAAAAAAATAAGATAGTAACGTGAACCATCAATCCCTGTATAACTTGCAGGTCCCCAAACATTTGTATAAACAAGCTCAAGTGGTTCACGACTTTGAAGACTTGTGATACTAAAAGGTTGTTGATGTGCTTTATTAATAGAACAGGAATGACAAATTGATGATAAATATTTATGAGCGGAAATAGGAAGAAAAAAATTCTTAATGAGATTGTGGACAATTTTAAGAGAAGGATGTCCCAGTCGCTTGTGCCATCCTTCAACCGAGGTCCTTTCATGCACATTAGCAGCCTTTGTTGCGGTCGTCAGTGATTCCTGAAAAGTGTAGATGCCATTGCTACATGCTTTTTTTAGTAAAATCGCCCCCGTGATATTGTCCTTCACAAAAAAATGGAACGGATGAAATTCAACAAAAACATCATTCTGTTTGGTAAGATGATGCACAAATATTAAATTTTTGTGGAGATTTGGAACATAAAGAGTGCCTCGTAGTGTAAAGGTTCGATGTGGTATTGTTAAAGCTAATGAACCAACGTGTGAGACATTCATACCTAAGCCATCACCAAGGATTACTTTATCATTTCTATCATACTCTGAATGTATGGATAGATTTGACAGATCACCAGTGATGTTGTGAGAGGCTGCCGAATCAATAAGCCAGTTTTTGTCTTTGGCTGCGGCTGTGGTGGCACAGTTCACAGACGCTTGCTGTGACCGAAATTTCGAGCATGCTTTGGTCGTGTGGCCCATCTGGTCACATAGTTGGCACTTTGGTTGGTAACGCATGGTGGAGTACTGTCTGGATTGATCGTTCTGCATGTAGGGTCTCTGAAACTGTCTGGGTTGATCGTTGCTGATCTTGTGCGTGTGTAGTTAGCAGACATAACCGCACTTTGTGTAGAAATTTCGAGGCGCCTTAGATAGGCTTCATGACCAACTAGTAGGTCATGTAGTTCTTCAAATGAGTCTTATGAAGCTCATCTGTAGGGGATCCATCTGAAGTTGGACATGAGAAAGTTCCTTCAACATAGATGAGGAGATCGTATCCAATAAGAAGTGCTTCAAATTGAGCACGCCACTGGGGAAAAGTAGTGGGGGTTAATTTTTCATTGATTTGGGTAGTGATATTGAGAGCAATAAGATGCTTATCAGATGTAGACGGAGGTTGGGTATTGATGGTGAAGTTTGGTGTCTGATTGGAAATGGTGGAAGCCATTGATTCTCGTTGGAGATTTGAAGGCTCTGATATCATATAGAAGCTAAAACACTGTATAGCTTTAACTCAAAAGTTTTCCCACACCTTTATTGATATGTGTATATGAGTATTTATACAAGATATTACATCATAAGATAGGAAATAATATATACATAATTACTAGAATTATGCATGTACAATCTGACAAGAATATGGCTAAGAATATGAGAGTGAATGCCAAGATATTCTTTCTTCAATGTAAACTAGATATGCTATATACAGTTACCATATTTCTGTTGAATATTCCTTCGTTAACTCACATTTCCCTTATACGCGCCCACAAGATTGGGGTTCCATCGGCAAGGCCAATCTTGCTTCGCAGACAGATGTACGTTGTTTCGACGGTGGTTTGGTGAGAAGATCGCAAGTTGATCCTGGGTATGAACATGCCTGACTTGGAGGCGCTTCTTTTGAACTAAGTCACGTACAAAGTGAAGGTCTATCTGAATGTGCTTCATGCTGAGTGATTAACCGGATTAAGACTCAGGTGCGTGGATCCAATATTGTCACATAAAAATTGAGGAGGATCTTTGAGAGGAAATCCAAGTTCCCGAAGTAATGTTAACATCCATATTGATTCAGAGGCTGCATTTGCTAGAGCCTTGTATTCTGCTTCAGTAGAAGACCTTACAACTGCACGTTGCTTTTTAGAATACCTGGATATGGGATTTAAACCCAAGAAGCTGATGTAAGCAGATGTTGAGGTGCGATCATCCATGTTCCAAGCCCAATCAGTATCTGAGTATGTTCGAAGAGTGAAAGGTTCATTCTTAAGAATCTGAATACCATAAAAGATAGTTTTCTTTAGGTACCTGAGTAACCGTTTGGCAGCTGTCTTGTGAATTGTAGTTAGCTTGTGCATGAATTGAGATAATTTGTTGACTGCAAAGGAGATGTCTGGACGTGTCAGAGACAAATATTGAAGGCTGCATATTAATCTTCGAAATTCAGAACTATGCACAGCTGATGTACTATCAACCAGTTGAAGGGGTTGTGATGTAGAGAGAGGAGTGGAGACGTCTTTTGCATCACTCATGCTTGTAGTGTCCAAGAGTTCTCGAATGTACTTATGTTGAGTAAGAAACAGGCCTTTCTTTGTAAGAATTACCTCAATTCCTAAGAAGTAGTGAAGAGAACCCATATCTTTGAGAGAGAACATATCTCCTAACTTTGTAATAGTAGATATCACAAACTCCGAGTTGTTCCCTGTAATGATAAGATCATCCACATAAACCAGTAGATAGCATACTGTAGTATCTTGACTGTATATGAACAAGGAGTAGTCTGCCTTTGAGTTGCGGAAACCCAATTGAAGAATGGTTGTTTTGAGTGCATTATACCAAGCTCGTGGTGCCTGTTTTAACCTGTAGATGACCTTGTGAAGCTTACACACATGATGTGGTTTGGACGCATCCTTGAAACCTGGAGGTTGTATCATAAATCAGTTTTTGTTAAGGCCCCGTTCAGAAACGCATTGTTGAGATCCATTTGTCGCAATACCCATCCATTCATGACCGCAATGGAGAGTACAGTTCTTATTGTTGCTGGTTTAACCACAGGACTGAAGGTCTATGTGTAGTCAATGCCCGGTCGTTGGTTGTAGCCCTTTGCCAAAAGTCTAGCTTTGAACTTTTCAATTGAGCCATCAACCTTTCTCTTGACTCTGAAGATCCACCTGCACCCAACCGGTTGACACCACCTGGTGGTAATACGAGATCCCATGTACCATGATTCATTAAGGCAGTCACCTCTGCAGACATGGCCTCACGCCATTGAGGATGATCCAATGCTTGGCTAACACTGATGGGTTCAATAATATGCAGAACAGGATGTTTCGAAGTTGTGTTTACCTGTTTCGGTTTGAATATTTGTTTCATGGAACGTGTGGTCATGTTATGAGCACGTTGCATTTGGGCTTGTTGAGGAAGTTCCAGAGCTACAGAAGACGTTGATGTATACAGAGATGCATCTGCTGCTGGTGAATCTGAGAAGAATTCAGACACATGTGTGCTGCTGGCTTCAGATGAAGTTGACAGCAGAGATGCCTGGGCTACAAGCGTCGTTGCTGTGGAAGAGGAGACGCCTGCTGCAGACACTTCTGATGGCGCTGGATGGTTGGAAGAACTGTTTCCTGCTGAACCTGGTTGATGTCTACAATTCTGGTGACGCTAGACGCCAGCTGCAGAGAAATCTGGTGACGCTAGATGGTTGGCAGGAGTGTTTTCTGCTGAACCTGGTTGCTGTCTATAGTTTACAGCAGGGTGTGTACCGTGAAATGAAGAGTCAAGGGTAGCGGAGTTACCTGGAGGAGACGCAGCAGCAGCAAGAGCACTTCTTGAAGCCTGACGTGCATTGTGGCTGATAATGTGGCTGGTGGAGGACCAAACACAGTTGGGAAGAGCTGGTGATTGCTGGGAGAGGAACGAGTAGAAACACAGGTCACAGGAAAACCATTAATGAGATGTTGTGGGTGTTCGTCGAATAGCACATGATGCGAAACGAAGATTCTCTTTGTTTGGGTTTCAAAACATTTGTACCCATTTTGAGTTGGTGAATAGCCAAGGAATATACATGTTTTGGATTTTGGTTGCATTTTGTTTGAGTTGTAAGCTTTTGTTAGTAGGATAACAAATACAACCGAACTTTTTCAGCTTTAGGTAGTTTGGAGATTGACCAAATAGAGCTTCAAACGGGGATTTGTTCTTGAGAATAGGTGTGGGTTGACGGTTTATGAGATATGAAGTTGTTTGGAAAGCATATGGCCAAAAAGAGTAATCTAGATTAGCATCATAAAGAAGGGTGAGACCTGTTTCAACTAGATGACGATGTCGACGCTCAGAAGTACCATTTTGTTGTGGACTGTGAGGAACAGTGGTGAGATGAGTAATTCCATGAAGCAAGAGAAAGGATTTTAAAGCAATAAACTCAACTCTGTTTCCGAATATAGGGTTTTTATGGGTTTCTGAAAACGATTTTCGACAAGTTTTTTGAATTACGGAAAGATCGTAGAGACACCAGATTTTGTAGCCATAGGATATAACCATATATATTCCGTGTAATGATCCACAAAAATAAGATAGTAACGTGACATCAATCCCTGTATAACTTGCAGGTCCCCAAACATTTGTATAAACAAGCTCAAGTGGTTCAAGACTTTGGAGACTTGTGATACTAAAAGGTTGTTAATTTGCTTTATTAATAGAACAGGAATGACAAATTGAAGATAAATATTTATGAGCGAAAATAGGAAGAGAAAAATTCTTAATGAGATTGTGGACAATTTTAAGAGAAGGATGTCCCAGTCGCTTGTGCCATCCTTCAACCGAGGTCCTTTCATGCACATTAGCAGCCTTTGGCGAGGTCGTCAGTGATTCCGGAAAAGTGTAGATGCCATTGCTACATGTTCCTTTTAGTAAAATCGCCCCCGTGATCTTGTCCTTCACAAAAAAAATGGAACGGATGAAATTCAACAAAAACATCATTCTGTTTGGTAAGATGATGCACAGATATTAAATTTTTACGGAGATTTGGAACATAAAGAGTGTCTTGTAGTGTAAAGGTTCGATGTGGTGTTGTTAAAGCTAATGAACCAACGTGTGAGATATTCAAACCTGAGCCATCACCAAAGATTACTTCATCAGTTCCATCATACTCTGAATGTATGGATAGATTTGATAGATCACCAGTGATGTTGTGAGAAGATGCCGAATCAATAAGCCAGTTTTTGTCTTTGGATGCGGCTGTGGTGGCACAGTTCACAAACGTTTGTTGTGGATGAAATTACGAGCATGCTTTGGCCCATCTGGTCACATAGTTGGCACTTTGGTTGGTAACGTCTGGTGGATGAAGCTGGCCTACCCGGTCTTGTATTGTAGTGTCTTCCATCACGCTGCGGTCCTGTTGGGTACCTGCCTGAGTTGTTGTTGGAGTACTGTGTGGGTTGATCGTTCTGCCTGTAGGGTCTCTGAAATCGGTCTTCCTCTGTTGCTGATCTTGTGCGTGTGTAGTTAGCAGACATAACCGCACTTTGTGTAGAAATTTCGAGGCGCCTTAGATAGGCTTCATGACCAACTAGTAGGTCATGTAGTTCTTCAAACGTCAGATATTATTTCTCTGGTACGAATCGGTGATGCTATCTCTTTAAACTCTAGGCCTAGACCATTTAACACATACAGTGTCAGGTCATCGTCGGAGATAGTGTGATCTATGATGGCTAGTTCATCCACTAACTTTTTCACAGCATGTAGGTATTCTGTGATACTTCTGTTTTCGTTGAATTAACGTGAGTTCTTCCTTCAACTGCATTGCTCTAGTCCTAGACCGTCTAGCATAGAGGTGAGTAAGTTTTTTCCAGGCTGTATGGGAGAATTTTGCTGTAGCTATCAGGGGTGTTATGGAAGTTGAAGTGGATGCCAAAATGGCACTGAGGATAAGTTTATCATGTCTGATCTAATGAGTCTTATGAAGCTCATCTGTAGGGGATCCATCTGAAGTTTGACATGAGAAAGTTCCTTCAACATAGCTGAGGAGATCGTATCCAATAAGAAGTGCTTCAAATTGAGCACGCCACTGGGGAAAAGTAGTGGGGGTTAATTTTTCATTGATTTGGGTAGTGATGTTGAGAGCAATAAGATGCTTATCAGATGTAGAGGGAGGTTGGGTATTGATGGTGAAGTTTGGTGTCTGACTGGAATTGGTGGAAGCCATTGATTCTCGTTGGAGATTTGAAGGCTCTGATACCATATAAAAGCTAAAACACTGTATAGCTTTAACTCAAAAGTTTTTCCCACACCTTTATTGATATGTGTATATGAGTATTTATACAAGATATTACATCATAAGATAGGAAACAATATATACATAGTTACTAGAATTATGCCTGTACAATCTGACAAGAATATGGCTAAGAATATGAGAGTCAATGCCAAGATATTCTTTCTTCAATGTAAACAAGATATGCTATATACGGTTACCATATTTTTGCTGAATATTCCTTCGTCAGCTCACGTTTCCTTATAAAACATACTCCAACTTCATGAAGCTTTACATCATGTTCCTTAAGAAATTCCAAGAAGCTGCCAAGGTTTTCATCAGTTGGACGGTAATGTCCACTATATGCAGAGATCGACTGCAAATTATAACGAATAACAATGTGGATTATATAAAAGCATATTAAGTTGACAACTTCGTAACCATACTAATTAGCTATTTTGGATGCATACCTCGAGTATTCCATCTACTACTGAAAAACTCCCTGCAGTTAAAGCAGCCCCACCCGCAAGGAAACTCGAATGATGAAATGATCCCTTTGTTTTCTATTTGGTACAGTGTTTGAAGGAAACATAACCCGAAGAGGAGTTAAGGTAAACCAAAAGTCAAAAAGTTTCTTAAATTTTTACTTCAATTCTTACCTTGCCAGCGTAGAGTTTCTTAGAAGTACTCAATACAAAAATCCATTTCGATACGTTTGATCCTTTAGTTGTATCGAGAACTTGATTACTTTTTCTGTGCACGATTTTGCCTTCAACAATTTTGTATTCGTAGTGTTCTCTCTAGCTGATTTCAGACAGAAAGATAACAACAATGTTATGATTATGACCAACAACATCCAAAACATAACAGATAAAGTACAAATCCGTAAACTGCCATGAAGGAATATGCAAATTACAGGTCCCGGATATTTAATGCATTGCTTCGAAGCTTTGACCGAGGGCAGTCGTTGAGATTAACCTCTTTTCCATCTCCAATGTCCAACCTGAAATTCACACAAGAATTTTTAGATCACTTGATTTTGCATGGTTTAAGGCTTAGTCCAAATTTAATGAAAATAGCAACAAAAAACACTTACTAGTAGAAGAATGGTTGACCAGTATCTCCTTTTCGCCACACTTCATAGTACAAGTGCAAGCTATGCCCATACCGGTGCCGCGGATCAATTTAAAAATACATGGGAAACTTCTTACATCAAATTAGCATCAAAATTTTAGGGAAACCCATATGAATTTCCTCCGAAAAAGAGAGTGAAGTCTTAAAGGAGATCGATAAAAATCAAATACTAGTAGAGCTATAAACTTGTGTAAAATCAATATCACGAAGGTAAGAGCAATTACAGCTTCAATCCAGTGTTGAAAAGCTAATAACAAAAATCTAACGTCCTCTGATACAACTTTTCCGAGCTGCATATAAATTAACAAAGGTAAGTTACTCGTGGAGGATAATAAACCAAAGACAGAGAAAAGAAGGAAAGAAAAAAGAAAAAAGAAAAAAAAAAAACAATAGAGAAAAAAAGACCTTTGAAGCATTCGACCTAACTCGACTCCAACGAGAGGCTGCTTTTTCTGGTTTCAAGTTGAAGAAAGGGATCGTATTGTGGTTCAGTTGAGCATAATCAATGGCGTGCCACCTTCATGTACCCAAATGGTAAAGAGAACGAATTAACAAACAATGAACAGAGAATTTCGTTGATAAGAATGTGTGTGAGATAGAGACAACTTGAGTTTTTCAGACTTACCAGAGCTTTTTGGCCATGATGGCAGAATCTGCTAACCTACGGCTAGTGCGGTAACTTCTATAGACTTTTTGTACCTTCAATGCAGCCCTCCTTACAAAACTCGAACTAATGCGAACATTCTTCTCCATAAAAGTCGTTGAGTTCAACAGAGTAATAGCAGAGTTATGATCATGGATAGACCAAGAAGAAGAAGTTTTGTAGCTTTCTTCTTTATAGGGAGCATGAACATGAGTCATATTTGGATTGAAATGAGTAATATTAGAGAATTCAGGGTTGTATATTTCCTACAAAGACAAAAGAAATGAGGGTTTTGATTGTGGCCTGTGACTGTTCATTAAGTTTGTAAATTCTGTCCCCCTCACAAACTTAAAACCAAAGATAAGTGACCGAAAGAGCTAGAGGTAATAGTCTGAATTTATAGTGTTGTTTCTGATCCCTTCTACTTTTGTTAGTTGGATGATGGTTGTGACACTGTTAAACTGGGACCCTGTGTCTTCTTGGCCTTGTTTTCTGCAGTACGCAACACTTTGCATACGACGATTTTCATTTTTCAACCTTGTTACTCATCTGACGTTTCGGGTTTAGAGTCGTCGTGCTTGGACTTAAAATCTGTAGGGTACAGGGGTGAAGCCACTGGATGTTGTATAAAGTGTACTCAAGAGTTGTAATCCTAAATATGTGAGGTGTGAAGCTAGTGGACTGGTGTATTTAGAACCAAAGGGAGTGACACAACGTGGTTACTCAAATTGCTGATATTTATGTTTTAGAGGCAGACAGAAAGAAATGAGAGTGATGCTGATATGGTTGAGGGTTGGAATACATCTGTAGTCTGGACCAGGATAAATAATAGTTGAGGAAACTGAATAGAGATGGTGAAAAAGAGATTATCAGATTTGGCCATCTAAATCTTGTAATATTCGACACTTTTCACTCACTCATTAATGCAGTCAGACAAAATGCCTTTTTCTTGTCTTTTCGGCTTTTCCTTTATATGAGTGTGTTCGATTGCTACAGTGCCGACGTTATTGGGAGGTATCTTGCAATAGCTTGTATAATTACAACTACCCGTTGTCTGACTGTAACCTGTATAACCTAAAATGATAAATTGAAAACAACTCTTTATTCTTTTTGTGGAGTCTGAGAATTCTATACCAACCAACTCTAAACATTATACAGAGGTATAGCAAAGACTTTTACTTGTCTTTTACAACTATGTATCAGGTTTTAGGTCTTCCTCTTTTAGCTATCGCAATCTCACAGCACTTATATGGGAGCACATAGTATTCTCTTACTTTGCTGACCTAAAATAATGAGGTTCTGTGGCCATTGAACACTTCAAATACTGCACAGAGTGGGACGTCCAACAAACACACGTAGAAAAGATCACTTTTACACCGTGTTTGGTTCACGGAATTGATGGCCCAGTAATTGGATTACAACTTACAAGGGAAGTTAACCAACTCATCGAACCAAACAGCTTTAATCCAATCCAAAATTAGATTCAGGAATAATTGGATTAGTTACCGGAGACACACAGGGAGCAGTTGTCCTCCCTGGAATTCTTAAATTACCTATTTAATCTTAGCTTTTTAGGTTATTTATACATTTGTCCCTTTGGATTTTAAAAAACATAGTTGGAGTAAAAACCAAAATGACTATATTTAGCATACAAAAACTCCTTTCATATTATTTTTTTTAAATAAAAACCATTTGAAATATAAATGATACAAATACCCCATTTTCTCTAATAATGTGTAATTTTAGTTTTTAGTTAATTTTAAAATACCCAAGATGCCCTTCCCTATATAATCTATGCGTTTCAAAAGGAGATATTGGCGGAAATCAAATCTTTAGTGAGAGAAAATTAAATCTTCTCCAAATATAACCCAATCAGATTCAGGAAGAAAATATTTCTCTCTCAAAATCTTCGTTTCTTCTTAGATACTAGGGTTTCAATTCAAACAGATCCTCTCCAAATAAATCGACTGAACTAAGTCTCAGCTTCAGATCTCGTTTTCGTTTCAGTTTAATTGAAGAAGAGAAGACAAGTTACAAGTAGTCGAATCATTCATCAGGTAATTTTGATTTTTTTATTATGATTTTGATTGTATTTTAATTTTTTGAGTTGATATTGATTATGAAAGTTTTCAGTTTGTTCTTTGAATCATTCATCAGTGAGATTAGATATTGGTTTGGAGAATCCAACTGAAGTTACAGTTTATCCTTCCAATTTGATGATATTCTCATTCGGCTCAAGCTATTGTTTTAGTTGAATCATTCATCGGAGACAGAAATTCAACTTTTCAGGTAATCGATTTTGTTTTTTTTTTTGTTTGAATTTTCGAGTTTATGTTTATTATGAAACTCAGATCCATTTGTTTTTTCGATTTTTTTTGTTATGTTGTTGATGTTCTTATTCAAATCTATTGGAATGAAAATTGTTATGTTGTTAATGTTCTTATTCAAATTTTGTTGTTGTTGTTGTTGATATTCACATCTAGTGAAACTTTTTTTGGTTTCATACTTTGTCCTGTAGATTATGGAATCTGTTCTCCCGGTTATATCTCACAAAGAGGATACATTATCATTTCGTATTGGTCTACAAGCATCTGTTTTTGATTTGAAGGGTAGTATATGTTCAAGTTAGTGTCAATTCTCTGTTCTTTCTATAGAAATTTTCTACATAGTTGGTGATCAACAAAAGGTTATCAATTGTGATTTTGATCTCCAATCGGTTGCTCTATTTACTTTATTTAATAAGCTTCCATCTCTTGAGTTACATGTAAGGCATAGAGATGAATCTTCTAGTTCTAGTTCAAGAAGTTCAGTAATTATACCTTTTGAGCAGCCACGAAGTTCAAGAATCATGCCTTTTGAGCAGCCATGAAGTTTAAGAATTATACCTTTCGAGCATGCAGAACTTAAAAATTTAGTTGATTATAATGTCCGTAACAAGGTTGGGGATTTTTCAGGGTGTCAATCAGGTGTTTACGGGAGGTGTTCAACAAGTTCGTTCTGATTTGTTGAAATATCATGCAACATCTGGGTATTCATTCAAGACGACAAGGAATGAGAAGTTGAGGATTGGTGCATGTTGTGCTAAGAAGGAAGAAGAGAAACGTGAATGGCATATATATGTTGTTTCTATTAATGGTGTTGAAGGTAGTCTTTTTATTATCAAGGAGTTAAATAAGAAGCATACTTGTTGTGGTGGAGTTGTAAATAGACCACATGTGTCGAAGAAACTAATTAGTAGTTTGATTCTCGAAGAGATTAAACAGAACCTAAAGAAGAAGACAAAGGATATTATGAATCAGTTTACAAGAGAATATGGCTTTGACATTAGTCGTTATTATGCATATGTAGGGAAGAGGCATGCATTGAATATTACATGGGGAGATAACGAGAAATCATTTATCTACTTGAAATGGTATACCAACAAATTGACTGAAACCAATCCTGGATCTCATGTTGTTTTGGAAGTTGAAAATAAGACTAAAAAATTTCAGAGATTGTTTATCTGTTTCCGAGCATGCATTCGTGGATTCAATTACTGTCGTCCTTTATTATTCCTTGATGCAGCCCATTTGAAAAGCAAATACCTTGGTCATATCATGGCAGCAACAGGTCTAACCGGGAATGACGGTAATTTTCTTAAACATTCTATTTGTTTCTGTTGGTTTCATCATTTTTATATGATCGGACTTTTTTTCCTATTCTGTTTCAGAAATCTATCCTTTTACTTATGACGTGGTTTCATCGGAGAATGACGCGAACTGGACATGGTTTTTGGAGAATTTGAAGGAAGTCCTTTCTCCTCTTCGTAAAAAGCTTACTTTTGTCAGTGATCGAGGTAGTGGTTTGGTGAATCAAATTCCTGATGTATTCCATGATGCTGTTCATGGTTGGTGTTATTGGCATATAAAGAACAATATAAATACATACTTGCCGAAGGATAATAAGGTTTACAACAATTATGTGCTGGGATTTTTTGAAAAATGTGCGTATGCTAATACACATACAGATTTTTCAGAGAACTCGGAGAAGTTGTTGTAGGTCAAAAATCAGAAGTTACAAGATTATCTGAGTAGAGCTCCGGTTGATAAATGGGCAAGTGTTTATTTCCCGGGTCGTCGTTATGGTAGGTTGTGTTCGAAAATCGCTGAGAGTTTCAATAGTTGGATCCTTGAAGAGAGAGAGAAGCCTATAGCCATCATGGTTGATGAGATCAGAGTGAAGCTTATGAATCAAATGTGTGTACCTCGTGAGGAATGTGCAACCTTATTGAAGTGGCGAGAAACTTTATGTCCAAAATTTAAAATTGAGCTCTACAACAACAAGATGCACGGTCGTGAATACAGTGTCACCAAGTCGTCGCAATATTTGTTTGAAGTTCATTCGACATTAACACAAAAGGTCGATTTGAAAAGAAGAACATGTTTTTACAACCGTTGGCGCATCAACGGTTTCCTTGTGCCCACGCTATCCGTTGTTCTTGGTCCTGATGCGCTACCACAATCAGGTCATCTAAGGAAGAAGAAGAGAATTCCTAATACAGGTTCAGTTCCCAATAAGAAGATGAGAACTTGTGGTAGCTGCCATGTTTTGACTACCCATAACCGAAGGACATGCCCTGCGCATCAGATTTGAAGTCATTTCGACTACAATTCATCGACTTTCTTTTTCAGTTTTCGTTTAGACTACTATATGTTTTAATCAACATTTTCTGATTTATTTATTTTTTCTATATTTTCTACAGTTAAACATGTTAATTTGTTGCAGGTGTTTCATATTTGTTTATTTTTAGATTAAGTTTTGTCAGAGTTGCAGGCTTTTATAATTTGCTGGAACCAAAATAGTTTTCATAGTTTTTCACATACTTCAGTATTATTTTCATCTCTAATATGATGGAACTTTTTTTGGTTCCATCATTTTTTTTCATAATAAGATGAAACCAAAAAAATGATGGAACTTTTTCTGGTTCCATCATTTTTTTTCATCTGGGATAAGATGAAACCAAAAAAATTATTGAATATGTTTTGGTTCCATTATTTTTGTTTACGTTTGTGATATGTTTGTTCAATGCCTAAGGTTTTAGCTTTTCTGCATTATGTTGAAACACTTTTTGGTTTCAAAATTTTTGTTTTATCAACTGTGATCTTTATAAACATACAAACTGAGATGTTTTTATAAAAGTTCCAAGTATTTTGAACAAAAACTAAAATCATTACACAAGTACTTTAAACTAAAACTAAAACTGCAATTTTTTAAATTGAAAACTACTGTCAACTTTAAGTTGCAACTTTGGCCTGATAGTCTGCACCTTTGTCAAGGACGATCTTGCAGGCCAGCTTTGGCCTCATATTCTGCACCTTTTGTTTTATATGCGCTTCAGACGAAAAAATTTCTTTCAAGAGGCTCTTCATATAATAGCAAACATAAAGGCCACAATCATTCCTGAAATTAACAAAACAAGATCTTTAAATTGAACAAAAAAAAGGAGTGAAATGAAGATAGTGAAAAGAAGATCTCTAAACACAAGTTCTTTTAAAGCACTTACACATCTTGCTGACAACAAAAAGGGGTATTCAAAACGAAGTCTTTTGGTTGACTTTCCAGGTCTAGTGAGAGCTTTGCAACATGTTGTTTGAATGCTGACACCATTCTTTCTTTCATGCTTTCAGCACTTTTGTTGTATTCATATTCAGTTTCAGTTATGGAGTTGTAGTAAGAGAATTCTCCAGTTTCATTACCAAAAGCTAGCAATGTCCAGTGGTACAACTTTTCACTAATTTTTGTGAGCAATGGAATGAATATAAATTCTGGACTTTAATCCATGTTGTCGATGAAATTTTCAATTGCAGAGCGACAATTTTGCCCGGTTGAGTGTAATGTCTGAAATTCAGTAAAAAATAAAAAATAAAGTTCTAATTTGGTTTAAGAAAAACACTGGTATAAGAGAATTTAGAGGAAACTTACATAGACATATGTGCTTAGAAAAAATGCTCTTTTGTACTTAATAGTACCATCTGGTTTCAACTTTTTCTTTGATATATTCTTTTGCAATTTCAGCATGTAGAATTCAATCATATCTCCGGCGACGTCACCCTTTCTTACCAAGTTATTCATATTCCTTCCTGTTATGTACAATCCAAGCTATTTTTTCTCCCATGTCATTGTTGTTAAATTGTTGAAAAATAAATTAATGATTAAAGAAGGAGAAAAGAAACTGAAAGAAATGTATTCTCATTTTGGTTTCAACACTGAAATTATAAAACCAAAAAACTGAAAAGTATGAATGCCACTTACCTTTCATTATGCATTTTAAAATATCTGCACACGAGCGGTTTCTGATTTGAATCGAGTACCAGCATAATCTTCAAGTTGTCAACTGCTTTCAACTTCACATTCTTTTTTTCCGTTTGTTTTTTCCCCGACTTTTTAGAGTGTTTTTTGTTAACACAATGACTTTTGTTTTTTTCTTCTTAACTTCCCTAGGTGTATAATCCTGCATCTTAACAGATGCTTGCATATTCCTTTTGGTTTTCCTCATTCTTGATATTATGTTACTCACCTTTTGTTCGGGACTGACGTCTTCATGCTTACTATCTTCTTTGTCACTGTCACTTTGCGTCAATCCCAAACTGAAATGAGGCATATCATCTTCTAAATCGATTATATCTTTTGTCATGTGTATAACGGAGTAGTAACACATGCCTTGAATTTCTGGCTTTGATGTAGAACCATTCTTTGCATATTCATCTTTCATTTGCTGAAGAACACTTTCATCAATTGAACCCTGAGTTGACACTTCAATCTTGATCTCTGGATTTGACGAAGAACTTATCTTAGTTTCCAATTCTACCTGTTAACCACCTTGATATCTTTTATTGTGTTTGGAGTCAATTCAGAAACTTCTTCTATTACACTCTTCAATTCAGTCTTCGACAAAGAAGATTCAACTTGTTCATCCACCTTGATATCTTCAGCTTTGTTTGGAGTTATCTCCAAAACTTTTTCTATTACATTATCTGTTGCTTTCTTCGCTTTGTTGAATTCAGATTCAACTTGCTCATCCACCTTCAATTCTTCAATTGTGTTCGGAGTTAACTCTCAAACCTCTTCAATCAGCCGTTGAAATTTGCTTTCAGATGATGAAAAATTTTCTGGTTCCATCACTTGTTGCTCCTGAACTTTGCCTTCAGATGATGAAATATTTTCTGGTTCCAACAAACAACCTTCAAAATCTTTAATCAAACCTTGAATCTGAATTTTATGTGCTGAAACCTTTTCGGGTTCCATTGCATCATCTTGTTGTGTTCTTCAGGCAGATTCATTACCTGTAAGATTTATTGAGTTCAATAAAATCAGATTCATTGACAACAAACAAATCAAATCAAACTAAATTATCTCCTCAACATTATCTTCGAAAACAACATTGTCAGACTTTTTATTTTGTTCACCATCTTCAACCAATAAATCCTTTTCTGGTTCAATCACAACATGATCAACATCTTGTTGTGTTTCTTCTTGCCGCAAAACCCTTTATTTTTCTATCATGTTATCCACAATCATTATAGCTTTGCTTATCATATCCTGCAATATTAACATATATAACTTAATATAATTCTCAAATGAAACTTTTCTAGTTTCATTAAAAAAGAAATTCATATCAATTTATTCAAATAGAACTATCATTAACCCAACACACACAAATAAACAAGATCATATTTAACAATCTAAGATTTAACATATCACCTCCACATGTTCTTCACGGTTCGAAACCATTTCAGGTATCGTTTCTTTGCGGTTCGAAACCGTTTATGTTTCATCTCTTTTACGTTTTTGTCTCACGTAAGTCTCCTTCACTGGTTGTAACCTCTCCTCAGCATCATATTTGGCCAGTATTAATTGATCTTCTTCAGAAAGCCCATTGTTAACGACGGTTGTAAGTTTTTCAATCAAAATTCTCGCTCATTTATATTTATCCTTGTAAGGGTTATCTTCATTTCCAGTTCCAACATTCTCTTCATTTTGTGCAGGCTCTTCATTTCTAGCACCAAAATTCTCTTCACTTGCAGTACGCTCGTCATTGCTATCACCAACCAGCAGTTCACGTGCAATACGCTTGTCATTGCCATTACCAACCTACAGTTCACGATCAATATACTCTTCAACGAGAATATCTTCTTCCTCTATGCGCTGGACCAAGCGTATTTCTTGTTCATTATATGGAATCATGAACGATCCCTGACGGTAACCCACATTCATCTACAGAACACAAGAAAAATGATGGAAATTTTTTTGATTTCATCATTTTTTTTCATCTGGAATAAGGTGGAATTAAATAAAGGATGGAACCTTTTTTGGTTCCATCATTATTTTTCATCTGGAATAAGGTGGAACCAAATAAATGATGGAAATTTTAAGTCTCAGACATTAAAAAGTATAAACAAACAAGAACTATTGTTGCTTTTACCTTTGAGAAAATTTCTGGTTTTTTGCTAAGATCAATGAAATTATTCACTACTGCCTTGCATATTCCATCTAGATTCCATGTAGCGAACCTTGCGTACATGTCGTTCTCATCCTGTCTTAAGGTGATGTTTGAAATCTCGGCAAACCAATACTGAAAAAAAAAAGAATACACAACATTCAAATTAGTAATCAAACTTGGGAAAAATAAAAAACAAACAACTTATGAATCAAAAGAAACAAAAGTTACTTACCAATGGGTAAATTACGCAACCAGATACATCATCAACTTGTTTGACTTTTATTATAGACTCAATTAGATACTCATGGAAAACATCTGTCCAACACACCTGATTCATCTCAAATACTTGGTATAAGTATTTTGAAGTCAGATTCTACCCAACTTTGTTTGGGACAAATATTGATACCAAGAGATAGAGGATGAATAACTTGACGAAGTCTTCAGCTTTGGTTTCATCCGCTGCAGTTTCCATTATAGCTCTTAGAATATCAGTTTTTCTCATCTTCTTATCTCCCTTAAAGTATTCAACCGCAAACATGTTTACCTTTTTCTTCAGCTCATCATCTTTGGCTATATCTACATTCTTCATCATTTGTAGACCAAAAATCACAGTGAATTGTTCCGGTGTGGTATGCAATATCATATTCTTTGCTCTCATTAACTTAAAACAATCAGGTTTCACACGCTTCACACTCTTATAATATGAACCTAAGATCACCTGACTTGCTTTCGTCTTTTTCTTCAATTTTTCTTCTTGTAGTGTACCTTCGTAGAACGGTTTGAAGAAATGCCAAAATGGACAAGCAACAACGGCCTTCATGTGTTGTTCCTTTTTTTGTATAAAATATTTTGTGGTAGGTGCCTCCACACACAAATGATGCAACGAGCACCTGTACGGTTCTATTTTTTTCCCTGATGTTAAACTAGAAATAAGCCATAAGCACCAACAGAGTTGGTTTCAACCATGCAATGAAAATGATGAAACCAATTTTGGTTCCATCAAAATAGCCATTAAGTAAACCATAAACACCAACAGAGTTGGTTTCAACCATACAATGAAAATAATGAAACCAATTTTGGTTCCATCAAAATAGCCATTAAGTAAACCATAAGCACCAACAGAGTTGGTTTCAACCATATAGTGAAATGATGAAACCAATTTTGGTTCCATAAAAATAGCCATTAAGTAAAAAAACACCAACATAATTGGTTTCAACCATATAGTGGAAATGATGTAAACAATTTCGGTTCCATCAAAATAGCCATTAAGTAAAAAAAAACACCAACAGAGTTGGTTTCAACCATACAGTAACTGAACATAATTGAATCGTGAATAAATAAGGTGAAAACAAATGTAATTGAAACCTAATTATGAAACCAGTGATTTCGAAATAGATGAAATCTAAACCTATTTTATGATACAAACAGATGATAAGAAATAAAACCTAATTACGCAAATTCATTGATGAAACCAAAATTGTGAAACCAAAAATCATTGATGCATGTTGATTTTCAACCATAAAAAATCATTGAAGAACAATGAAACTTCGATTCACCTTTTGGAGAATCTTGTTTCTTCACTGTTTTCTTAAGTTTTTTGTCGATCTTTTCATCTTTCTTTTTCTCTTGTTTCTTCACCATTTTTGATTTTGTTTCGATTTTAGGTTAGGTTGAAATTGTTACATAATAGAATAGACAGTGAATAGAATAGACATATCTGAGTTAATAGTAGGAGGAGGAGGTGGGAAAGGGAGTAAAGCTATTGATGATGATGAACAACAACTTCAGAATAGAAATTCATATTTTGATTTTAGTTCTGAAGGTACTGGTGGTGATGTAGATGATGATGACGAGGATGATGATGATGATGATGAAGATGAGGATGATATGGATGAAGATGAAGATGATATTGATTCAGGAGCTGGTTCTGATGATTTTGATTTATCGGAATTGGGTGAAATTGGGGAAGTGGTTGAAGGGGGAAAAAAATACCGTTACCAATTGAATGCGAAGAAATAAATGAGAGCGGTTTAAGGAAGGGTAGTTTAGACAGTTGATATCAAATGGGGTTTTTATGAATATTTTTTTTTGTTGGGTTTTTTATTGTTGGATAGTGACATGTTTGGGTTATAACCCACTGACAGTTTAAAAAAATACTATTATAGCATCTTCAACAGCAGGTCAAAAAAGTCACACGTAGAGGTCATGCTTAGACCTCCATTTGTGAGGATTTTCACACGTGGCATAAATAAAATATTCTAAAAAAAATTACTATTTATGAGGATTTTATAAACCTAAATCTTAAATTATCTTATATAAATTTTATAATTTATCTTACAAATATTTATAATAGTTTTGAATAGTATGAAATGTCATATAAATACTAAAAATAAAATTTATGGTAAGAAAATTAAGAATATCATATTGATAATATTTAATTAAAACATTTTATAAATGAGTGATATAGTTTGTAACCAAAACGTCTAAAAATTTTGGGCCGCCTTCAGCCGCCATTTGCTAGCATATTATCTTTTGTTGTATATATCTTTTGTTGTATATATTTGTCCCCCAACCAATAAGTTTTTGGCTACATCACTAATTATCCTCAAACAGATGGATGTTGATTTCCTTTGTTTTAGGGAGTGTAATAGAATCTGATTCTCCAAAATCAAAGATATTTTCTAGAAAATAAATTTATTGCACATATCCACTAATTCTAAATTATTTGTTTATTCGATATTGCAAATATTTGCAAATATTGACCGACGAAAAACTTATTTGCTACTCTCTCCTCAAATATCAAAACTATTTTTTATCTGATCGTACTCTCAAGAAAAAAAAAAAGTTGGAGTTCACTTACACTGCTTGAAATCAAAGAAAGTTCAAGAAAGTTAGGGTCGATGTAGTGGTCATTTTACGTTGTGTATTCCAATTTTTCAATTCTTTTGTTAGAAAGTCTAAGCCAAACACAAAATTTATACTAAGAGAATCCGTTCTGTGTAATCCGATTAATATTATCGGATTGCCTTGCAATTAGATTACAATGATTCCGATTATCTCAACCAAACAAGCTATTAATGTTTGCCAACCATTTTATGGCCAAAACAACCATTTAACCTGTTTTGGTTGCGGTTGTTTAAGTTCAATTACTACGATTTTTCACATTCTTTATAAATTCGGTACCAAAAAAAAAAACTAAAATTCTTAGTGTTCAACTACTCTAGTCTTTCGGTGTTTAAGTTCAATTACTACGATTTTTTACATTCTTTATAATTTCGGTGGAAAAAAAAAGGTTAAAGTTTTTGGTGTTCAACTACTCTAGTTCTTCTTCTTAATTTATTAAGGTATCATATCAGACAACTATTTAAGTGCATTACTGATTGCAAGTACATATTTGCAAATTCATCTTATGACACCCGTTGGATTTTAGAACACATTTAGAAAAATGACTTTAATCTTCATAATTTTGGTTTAAATCTCATTTTTTAATATAAATTTTTTGCTAAGCATAAGCCTTTCTTAATTGATGATTAAATATAGAAGAAAAAATAAACGAAATGAGATATATTTGAGGTCAAAAATCAAAATCAGATAGAATTAAGCTTTTTACACCGATAATTTAACACACATCCGAATATCTAGTACTCGACGAATACCCACCAAGTAGAACTGATTAGGAACCCAAATTATTCTACCCGTTGAATGTTAAAGTTGCCAAAGTGTCTGATATTAAGATCCAAACTAAAACTTAACCATCGATTCTGGATAATTGAGTATTCATTGACACCCCTACAGTGAGGAAACAACGCCCACATCAATAAGGCAACAAAAATCATACACCAAATACACTAGTTCCAGCTGGGTCTATAATGAAATGGATAGCTTTAGCCTTTTGGAAGATAAAGAAAAAAAATCTCCGGCCAATAAATTTTTCTTGGCCCACATCTTCTTTATTGGAAATGTTATAGAGGAAAAGGATGCCCCAAAGCCCCAGCTCTTGTTCAATTAAGTAGGTCCAGAGTAGGGCTGCACAGGAACCGACCGGAACTGAAGGATCAAAACGGAACTGATGGAATCGTACCTGAAACGGACTGAACCGAGGATACAGGATATATGTACAAAAAAAGAGAACCGAGTACACCCGGGTACCAGATACATGTTCTACCTAGGAACCAACCTGTACCGGACCGAAGGAACTGAATAATGTTAACCGTTGATCAGATAGTGGGTGATTCAATCTCATCCGTATGTTACTACTCCTTATTGCAAGTCTGTAACTCGATCGAAAGAAAAAAAAAATTCGCCTGTTTCTAAACTTCTGTGTGTGAAAGAAGAAGAAGACAGAGGCCATTTCTCACTTACTTTTTCACTTCTACAACTACAGAACTACTACTATTACTACCAGTCTACCACAGAGGCCATTTCTCACCATAAGTTCTTCTCTCTGATCTTTACTTTTGCTGTTTTTTTTTTTTATTGTTTTTTTTTAGTTAGTGGGGTTGTTTTCATTGTATTGTTAGAATTTTTGGTGTTTCTGTATTTTTTTAGTGAAAACCCTTTGATAAGATTAAGCTTTGAAGGTTGATTTTGACACCTTTTAGTTAATTTTAGGAATTAGGTTGAAATATTATGTTTAAAACCCAAATCTTAGGTTAGGGTTTTGTGTGATTTATGGAATTTGTTTTTAGGTTATATATGTTAAATATCATAAAGTTTTCTGGGCAGGTAGAATTTCTGATTGATTCCTTTACAATGTTGAATTTAAAATAACTTTTATTCCTTGTTGGATTCACCTGTTACTGCTAGTTGTTGTGCTTTATAAGTATATTTCCTCCAACTTCTTCCCATACTGTATTAAGCTTTAGTGGATTAGTTTGTTAGCTAATTGACAAGGGTTGCAAATGGAGATTCTCACTATGAGGATGACAAGAAAATCATTTCATAACCATACTTCTTTCTCAGTCGGGGTAGTTCTTAGTGATGATTGATGACCATATGCTTTTGGTTCTTCCATTTATTTTCTTTTATGTATTTTTTAGCTGTGTTTAACAATTCTCATATGTAGATCGACTCACTAAATTTCTTGTCTGGAATTGTAATGCGTTGCATGGATTATTTAGGAAGAACATCTAGCTAGGAATAGCAAGCTGTTCTGCAAAAACTAAATTTCTTGTCTGGAAGTGCTTAATGTTTTATCTGCTTATGCCATCAGAAAAAAGTATTTTGATATAATTGGTAACTTCCTTTAGTATTGTCTATAGTTTGCAAAGAAATCCCAAGCACAGAATCGTCTCTTAAGAGTTGTAAGTTGTCTTTTGGGTCAAAGAATTTATTCTTTTTATCAAGTACAATCATTAGTACTATAGTGTAATCTTCAACGCTTTGCTGGTAGTATCATTTAGAGATTTGTGTCTGTTATTTTCTTCTCATTTATTTGATTAGGGTATGATCGGTAGTAGAAACTAGAAACTATTGCCAAAATGAGATTGAAGTATTACAATGATAATATAACTTTAGAACCATTTTCCGTCGTGGTTAGTTTTGAAGAAGATAGGTACTCATTAATACATTACCTGAATCCAATACTTGTTTTTGTTCTCCTTTACGAAGAACACCATACACATATGAATCGTATGATTAAGTCTTGTATCTACAAGAACTCAAACAATTTCAACCTATCTAAGAAAATCACTTAAAGATTAGAGGATCACACTTTTGTACAAATATTAAGTCGTTGTGTGAATGTCATGTACTTAGAGAGAAAAAAAAAAAAAAAAAGTACAGGACCGGTACCGACCGGAACCGAACCGAGAAGAAAGGTACATGGTATATAACCGAACCGAGAGTATAGGGTACAGTGTACAGGTACACGGGTTCCGAACCGACCATAGGGAGGTACAGGTACACGGTTCTACCAAGAACCGAGCCGAACCGACGTTTGTGCACCCCTAGTCCAGAGTATCCAGACAAGTTTTCTCTACGATGCAACTCAAATTTTCAAATACTCCCTGTATTATAAAATTAAGCGGATTAAGATTTGCCTTTTTATCTCAATTTCTAACCAAATTAAATGCCACCGATTTATTTTGATAGAGGGGTTAGGGGTAGAAGTATTGGTGTACCTTTTCAAGTGCTCAAAGGACATTGTGGGACATTTGGATTACATTATACCGTCCAACATGAAATGTAGGACTGTCAACGGTATTTAACGGAATGGATAATGGTTGTTCTGTATCTGAATCCGTTAAAGTTTTACCAAATATCCATATCTGATAATTATCCGACGGATAATAGAAACTCATTTTTGAATCCGAATCCGTTAAGATTGACGGATATCGGATAATCTTATAATTATCCGAAAATATTATTAGGAAAGAAAAAACAACTAATTTGGTTGTGTGTGTTTAATCACTTCTTCTTTTCGTGATTCCAAAATTATAAAACTAAATTAATTTTTCTGAATTTGTTATTCCTTCATTTCTTTTCAAACAAAATCATCAACACATGTATAAAATTTAGGTAAATTTAATTTATAATAGTAGTTATATATATATATATATATATGTTATCGGATATCGGATAATTATCCTATAGGATACTAGTGTTCTCGTATTCGTATCCGTTAAAGACAAATTATCTGATAAGTTATCCGTATTCGTATCCGATATCCGAAACTTCAGATAATATCCTAAATTTTCAGCACAGATTCGGACGGATGTCGGATATTCTGTTATCCATTGATAGGCCTACGAAAGAGGGACACACTATATAAACCCGATTGTTATTTTAGACAAGCGTATTACAGAGATGATTGCAAACCTCAACAATCTACTAAATTGAAATTTTGGAGCTTGCCCAACATAGGATATTTGAAGGTAATTTTAATGTGAAAATATTGTAACAAAAAAAATATATAGCGGATTGACACCAAAAACAAGTGTAACACAATACTGTAGAGAGATTGAGAGATTTCTTGCATTAGCTTTAAAGAGAAAGCTAGATTTTAGTGGTGAGTGCAAATTAGTGAGGAGCAAGTGACAAGGTGATCGTCTAGGTAATTATTGTGTTGTATATAAGGTTTTTATGGAACTCCCACAAAGGTATTCTACGTTTGTAACTGATTCTTTTTAAGTGGATTGGAGTTGGTGCGGCTCAAAGTGGACGTAGAAAATATATACACATTGTATATATTGTTGAACCATTATACATCTTGCGTGTTTTGTGAGTTTGATTTACTTTATCATTTTTTGTTATTATTTGTGCTTGGTTTATTTATTATTCACCATAATATTGCAAGATCTTGTATTTTGTGGTTTGTCGGTACCTAAAGTTATTGTCTGCAGCAGTTCCTTTAGGGAGGAAATCTTGACAACTTGCATCAAAACGTTGGGTTCGTACAATTGTTTGTGGAAGTTATCAAGGTTGTTTAGGTTTATTAACAACAAGGTTTATTTTCTTTGACAATTATTGAAGTGAGAGTTATGGGTAATAATAATAAAAATACGGTAGCAAGGAAGTTTTTAATGGGAAGAACTTTATATTTTGGAAGTCTCAGATAAAAGACTATATATACGAGAAATACCTTGGTTTTCCATTAGGTGGAATCGAGAAAAAGGGAACACTCAAAGATGAATAATGGTTGGTTCTTGGTCACAAGTGTGTGGTTGTGATTCGTAGATGTCTAACGGAAGAAGTTTATAACAACGTACAAGAGCTTACTAGTACGGAGACTGTTATGGAAACACTATAGAAGTTGTATCGTCATCAGCCTCGGGAAGATTATGTTGTGTGAACAACTATTCAATATGAAAATACAGGAAAACGAAGCGATTTCAGCACATCATGAGAAGTTTAAGTCGATCATTTTCAGCTTTCAAAAGTTGGTATTACTTTTGATGACAAAATTAAAGCTTTAAGGTTGTTATCTTCATTACCAAAGAGTTGGGAGATGGCAGGTACATCTATATGCAATTCTGCATGAAGTGAGAAATTGAAGCTTGATGATGTGCATCAAAGGTTAATCAGTGAAGAAGAGAGAAGATTAAAACTAGTTTATAACATTTCTAGTTATTAAAGTTCATCCTTAAGTATGCAGCAAGATAACAGAGGCAGGAATCCAAAAGGGAACAATGACAAGTCTAAAGGAAAGTCTAAGGGAGATAAAAAAATCCCGACCTAGAGGAACTGGGGAGTGTGGGCGTGTAATAAAAAAGGACACTTCAGACGTGATTGTCCAGAAAATAAAGGTGCTAACAATGGTGGAAACAAATATAATTAAGAAGAGGTCAATACAGTCGCAGCTAAAGAACCAGTGAAGGTCTTTGTTGATAATAACAAGATGATTACAAAAGGTTTTATAATACTCTCTGAGGAAAAAAAATAGGATTGGATTATAAACTCATGAGATTCTTTCCGTGCGACAGGAAATAAGAGTATCATGATCTTTTACAAGGAAGGATATTATGGTCAGGTATTCTTAGGTGATGATGTAGCATGTGATATCATCGGGTTGGGTGATGTGATTTTGAAAGACAATAGTTCGACATGAAAATTGAGGAACGTATGGCATATTCCAAATTTGGAGAAAAACTTGGTATCTGTGTGCCAAGTTTGTGACGATGAATGTGAATTTACGTTTACAAACATAACCATAAAGTGAAGAAAATATAAATGGTGTTAGCTTGAGGAGTTAGAGTTGGAACTATATACCGGACTTCATAAGAATTTACTTTGGCAGTAGCTAGTTGAGGTGAAGACTCTGACTTATGGCATAAAATACTGGGGCATATGAGTGAGAATAACATGAAGATTTTGTGCTCGGGAGGGTATCTTCCGAAGGTAAAGTATGTTGATATGAGTTTTTCTGAAGTCTATGTTTTAAGAATGAAAACACGGGTTAGTTTCAACAGAGATGACAGAAGCTTAAAAAGTGAAACTTGAGTTAGTTCATACTGATGTATAGGGACCAATAGATATTGCATCTCACACTGGTTTCCATTATTATGTCACCTTTATTGATAACTATTCAAGAAAGGTATGGATTTATTTCATGAAGAATAAGTACGAGGTGCCAAGGTTTTTCAGAAGTGGAAAGCTTTGGTTGAAACAGAAACTGGTCTGAAGTTGAAGTGACTTAGGTCAGACAACGGTGACGAGAATGAAAATATAGAATTCTTACAAGTTTGTGTTACAAATGGAATCGTTTGGAGAGGACGCTTCCGGGGACACCACAGAAGAATGAATTAGCAAAACCTATGAATTGGACGTTAAATGCACGTGCTAGGTGTATGAGGTTGCAATATGGTTTTCCCGAGACCTTCTGGGCACATGCAACATAAATGTTTTCTTATCTAATCAACATGACACCTAGTATTCCATTAGATATGAAGATACTTGGGGAGGTTTGGACTAGCAAAAGGGTAAATTTTTCTTATTTTGTAAGTTTTTTGTTGTGTTAGTTATGTTCATCTTAGTCCTGGTGATAGGTCTAAGATAGGTGCTCAAGCAAAGAAGTATATATTTATTAATTAGTCCTGGATAGGGCTGCACAAGAACCGAAGGACCGGAGCAGAACCGGAACCAAGATGGAACCGAACCAGAAATGCTTTGCTCGGCTCAGGTACATGTACAGGTATTAAAAGGCCGAACAATCTCAGGCTAGGTACAAGTACCGGTTCTTAATTCGTTCCTGACCGAATCGTACCCAAAATAATTACCATAAATGGTAATATATCTAATTGATCCTAGCCATCCAAATATATCTATATAATATTAAGTTTAATATATACCCTAAATCCTTAATAAACTAAAATTAAATACTTATTCTTTTGATTTCTGAAGCTTAATTTAGTCGTGCAAATTATGTCTATGTGACGTGATTTAGTTTTCAAATGAAGAATTTAAAGAGATTTAAACGTTTATAGATCAAGCTCTCTTCTCTTTATATTGTGTTTGGTTAACTGGTAATGATAGATTATTAAGTTCTAAATTGTATAAAGCTAAACAAGTTCAATTATTTAGTCTAAAAATTATGGGTTGTATACTTTTATCTAATGGCGTTATTCAATTAATTAGGTTATAATAAAATCATATTTCAAAGTTCAGATCTCATGAATAAAGTTAGGATTTTATTAGTTTCAATTGTCCTACAGATATAGACGATCTTGCTTGAGATAGATCCATTTTTCCCCAAAATAAAAACCTAAACCTAAACACAGGTACAAACACGGAATTAGACCGAACTGAGTTAACAGGTACCAGTTTAAAACCGTACCGAATAAGGCAAGTACAATTATCGGTTCTGAATTTAAAAATAGGTTATAGGTCAGTACATGTACTCGGTTTTGTAAAAAACAGAGCCGAACCGACCTTTGTGCAGCGCTAGTCATTGAGGTGACGCTTTTGGGTATAAACTTTGGGACTATGATGGTCACAAAGTTATCAGGAGCAGGGATGTTACTTTAATGACAATGAGTTATACAAGGAGACAAAGACAACACAAGTTGAAGATATTCAAGTGATAAAGACTTATATATATAACGACATGGATGATGTTTCTGGGAGAAGTGTGGTACAGGAAGAGCATGGTGTCTCTGATGGCATAAAAGAACCTCTAGCGCAAGGTGAAGGGACTTCTACTGCAGTAGGAGCTACTTCTACATTTCCACGAGAAGTATGAAGATCATCAAGACCTCATAAGCTAAACCCTAAGTATGATTTGAATCATCTATTACTTACAAATGATGGTGAAACTGAAGATATTAAAGAGGTACTAGCAGTTGATGACTCAAGAAAATGGCAATTTGCTATGCTGATGATAGACTTACATGAAGAGAATGACACATGGGTGTTAGCAAAATTACCAAAAGGTAAGAAGGAGTTGCACAATAAGTAGGTTTAACGAAAGAGGATTCTTGTTTGAAAGAATCCAACTGATACGTTTACCAAGGGAGTTACATCAGACAAGCTAAAGCTCTTCAAAGCTTTAATTGGTTTCTCAGAGTAAGAATCTAGGAGGGGAGCCACATCAAGGAAGATGGTTATAAACACTGACAATCCAAGTTGATAAGAAGATCAAGGAAGAGAAATTTGAAGATTATATAATAATTCCAAAGTGGGATTTTTTTGTATATTGAAGACTTATTTTAGGAATGGGCTTGGCTTTCCTAGTCCTAGGTGAGAACCTAAAGGGTATTTCCTACTTTGTGTCTTATCTAGTATATGGGAGGTTTTTCTTAATATTAGCTAGGGATTCTTGGTGTCCAAGATTGTAACCTATATAAATAGGTATTAGGCCATGTAGTGAATTGACACCAAAAATAAGTGTAACACAATATTGTAGAGAGATTGAGAGATATTTCTTGCATTATCTATAAGGACAAAGATAGATTTAGTGGTGAGTGCAATTAGTGAGGATCAAGAGACAAGGTGATCATCTTGGTAATTGTTAAAGTGCAGCTAAGGTTTTGCTGGAATTCCCACAAAGGTGTTCTACATTTGTAACTGATTCTTTCTTTGTGGATTGAAGTTGATGCGGCTCAAAGTGGACGTAGACAATATATACATATTGTACATATTGTTGTACCACTATAAATCTTGCGAGTCTTGTGACTTTGATTTACTTTCTCGTTCTTTGTTATTATTTGTGCTTGGTTTACTTAATAATCATCATATAATTCCAAGATCCTGTATTCCATGGTTTGTCAGTACCTGAAGTGATTTTCTGCAACAGTTCCTTTATGAGGAAAATCCTGACACTCTTCCCACCCAATATAGTCAATCTAGGGTCTCGATTTTGTCTTGGATGGGACCGAGACACTGAGACAACTTTATATTGGGATATTCTCGATGAAATGTCGGAGTTATTAATTTCAGATTTATACTCGTAATATATATGCCAAATATTTTATACATTTACATATGTAAAGCTTGTATAGACATAAAGAAACAATACAAATTTTTGAGAAAAGAAGAAAAAAAAGTAGTGTTGGATTTGATTTTTGTTACTAGGTTTCCATATGTTAAGCTTGTCTGGAAGAAATCTCGGACGAATTTCGGTGGAATCTAGGCCGTCTCGGCGAGTTTCTCGGTCAAATCTCGTCTCCCTAAGATTAAGAGACTCGTATCAGCCAAGGACCGAAACTAAAAATGTCGGCGAGATCTTGACCATCTCAGCCGAGATGAACTACATTGTTCTCATCAATCTCATCTTCCAAATTACATCACTTTAGTTGCAAAAAAAATGGAAAAATCTTGAAACGAATTAGGTTTGGTTTTTAAAGATAACTTTTAGATTTTTAAAATTAAAATAGAGATCAGACAAGAAATATGTTTGGTAGCCATGCTTTTAGAAATTATATTTCAAAAAGTTATGTTTCTAAAATTGAGAAAACATAATATTATAGTCATCTTACTATCCTGTTTTGTTTTGCTTTGCTTTGCTTTGTTTTGGTTGAATCCAAATTGTGCTCATTTTTTATCAAGATCATTCTCCCTTTCTCTATATAAGATATCTTGATTTGTCCCCTTTGTAAACTCATCCCTTTTTTATATATATTTTTTTGTTCCTGGAGAAAGTGTTATCAATTAATAAAGCCAACAAAATCCATCTTCTTGAAAATAACTTAACGTTAGGGACTTTTTTGTTTTTAGTGTTTCTTTGAAAACAAACTATCTAGTTTACGGTTCCAAGAATCCAAGACACATACCATACGATGTTTAATGAAATTTTAAAAAATTATTTAAAAGTTTCATACCAAACATAATTTCAATAAATAAAAAATGAAAACAACAATAAAAGAGTATTTTGAAAATGGTTAGATTTGGATTTAGAGACAACTTTAAAAACCTCAACCAAACAGTCTGAGGTTTTCTAATTAGCATCTTATTGGAATAGGTTGGAAAAATGACTACAGAGCTATTTAATTTGTTGATGAAGCTTGGTACCCACATTTTTTACGATGGCCAAGAGTTAAAAGGTGAGAATCAACCAAATAAATTATGGAAATGATAACAGAAAAATAGGTGTAATTATTGTCGACAATCATTGTGCCAATTGGTTAGAGAAGAAGGTTTGGATGATAATTTGAAGTTGTGCCCAGAGTAACTAAGCATCGTTATTAAAAAAATTGTGAAGAAAATTTATTCGCCAATTGATAGAAATCCTGAGGAGAATCTCTAGATTTAATTTGATATTTTAGGGTCTAGTGATCCATGTGTTTTACAACCTAGTTTAAGTCGCATCCCTGAAAAGGTTTCATGGGAGAAATTCGGGTTTTCCCACGGTGGCCTCATGAGATTCAAAATATGCTACAAAAAATGAATGATGAACTTGAGTGGGGGATTATAGTCAATGAATTTCTCTGCTTTGAATCTGAATACAACATGAGGGATACAATCAATGTTTGATGCACCTTATCTAGTTATCCCACATGACGTAGGTTAGTTTTACCATATAAATTGCAAGGCAAAACTTCTCCACGAATAAATTTTTGATATGTGTCAATTTTTGATTTGGGCATCGGGTACTAATCATGATTTGACATGTGTTATTATGTATTTTTGATACGCTTAAAGCGTGGATGACCTCTTGGTGCAAAAGATTCAGTTCCGTGGAAAAAGATATTATTAGTTGGCATTACGGAAAAAGCCACTCTATCTGAAAAATCGGTTAGTCAACCAAATACTGATGAACAAGTTATACCTAATGAGGCACATGTACCTATAAACAATGAGATCTGTATAAACTATGTTGGTACAAAATAAAACTGGGATAGAAATACAATTATTCCTGATAGTAAATTTGCTTTTTCTGTTGCTTTGGATGTCATAGAAAATATTGATGATCTCGAACCATATTTTGTAGATGAATGTCGGCGTAGAAAAGATTGGCCAATGTGGAGGGATACAATCCAAGCAGAGTTCAACTCATTGGCAAAACGTAAAGTTCTTGGTCCAGTTGTTGAAACTTCTAAAAACCTAAAAGTCGTCGGATACAAATGGGTATTCGTACGAAAGCGCAATGAGAGACATAAAATTATTAAATATAAAGCTCGACTCGTTATACAAGGTTTTTCACAAAGACCTGGTATTAGTTACCAAGAAACTTATTCTCCAGTGATGGATCACGTTTCGGTTTCTTATTAGTTTGGAAACTTTAGAAAAGCTTGATATGCGTCTTATGTATGTCGTCACAACTTATCTTTATAGTCACTTGATAGTGACGTTTATATGAAAGTCCCTGAAGGATTTTGTATACGTAAAGCAAACAATTCCAAACAACAAAGTGCATACTCAAGAAAGCTTCAAAGAGCTTTATATGGACTTAAACAATATGGGAGAATGTGGTATAATCGCCTCATTTAATACTTGTTAAAAGATGGATATACTAATAATGTTATTTTTCCATGTGTTTTCATTAAGAAATCCAGTTCTGGATTGTTATTATTGCAATATACGTTGATGATCCAAATCTTGTTGGGACTCTAGAAGAGCTCATTGAAACCGCTGCTTATTTGCAGAAGGAATTTAAGATGAAAGATCTTGGTAAAACCAAGTATTGTCTTGGTTTACAAATTGAGTATGTCTCAAATATGGTATTTTTCCATCAATCTACTTATACGGAAAAGGTCTTAAAATGCTTTTATATGGACAAATAACACCCGTTGAGTTCCCCAATGGTCTTGAGATCATTTGATATAAATGAAGACCCATTTCGCCCTAAAGAATATGGTGAAGAACTCCTTGGTCAAGAAGTACCATATTTAAGTGCAATTGGTGCTCTTATGTATCTTGCAAATTGTATCAGGAGGATATAACCTTTTCAGTCAATCGGTTAGCTAGATACAGTTCTTTCCCAACTCAAAGACATTGGAATGGAGTCAAGCACTTATTTCGATATCGTAGTGGTACTATTGATTTAGGTTGTTTTTATCCTTATGTATCTGAATCGAAACTAATTGGATATGGAGATGCAGGTTATCTTTCTGATCCACACAAAGAACGATCACAAATTGGGTTTTTGATCACTTATGTAGATACAACTATATCTTGGTTGTCAGTAAAGCAAACCATTGCAGCTATTTCTATAAATCATTATGAGTTATTAGCAGTCCATGAAGCAAGTCTTGAATACGTTTGGTTAAGGTCAGTAATACATTACATTCAAGAATCATATGGACTTCGTTCAGTTAAAGATTCACCAACAGTATTGTACGAAGACAACACCGCTTGCATTACACAACTAAAGGAAGGTTTCATTAAAGGTGATCGAAAAGCATATTTCTCCGAAGTTTTTCTTCACACATGATCTACAGAAGAATGGTGAGATTGATATTCAACAAGTACGTTCAAGTAACAATCTAACAGACCTTTTTCACCAAAGCATTACCAACTTCAACATTCAAGAAATTGGTTCACAAGATTGGAATGCGTCATCTTAAAGATTTATAAGCCAAGATTTGCTGAAGTACCCATCGGGGGGAACATCTTTGTAAAGGTATTTATCAGACTTATCACGTTGTACTTTTTTTTCTTCCTCAAGGTTTTGTCCCATTGGGTAATCCTTGTCAAGGTTTTAACGAGGCAGCATATGCGTGTCCAACACTACTCTATATGTTTTGTACTCTTTTTCCTTTGCCTAGGTTTTTCCCTTTAGGTTTTTCGAGCAAGGTTTTAATGAGGCCATATTAAGTAATGTGGTGTCATCCAAGGGGGAGTGTTGTAAATAAATATTTGGTGGATTTACACCATACTTACACCATCATCTTTTCACCTCCTCTTCACCTCTTCACTTCCCCCACTACTTTGTAACCACCACCACTAGTAGTAATGGATGCATGCCCCTTAATTCCATTTAAGTGTTCATCTTCTTTTACCCTATAAATAGAGAGCATTTCCTTTGTAATTTGACATCAAAATAAGAATTATCTTTTTCTTTTCTCTCTTCTCTTATATTTCTTTATCTTTTATAACAATGAAGACAATTTTTATTTCTTTTGAAGCATATGAAGACATTTGTATAATTTGGTTTATAAATCAAAAAAGATACTACCTTCGTCCCAGGAAAGTAGACAAAAATGAATAAATAAATAAAAATATAGTAATTCTTTTTCTGGGACGTAAAGGGTATTATTGTTAGAATAATGTGTCTCAAATATGAAATGAACTGAAAATTTGTTAACTATCATACATCGTATGAAGGCCTTTATTTTATACACTATGTTAAGGTACTGTGCTACATGCCTAAAAAAGGAAAATGCTAGGAAGATTTCATTTTTTTATCTTAAAAAAATACCCTTACGTGTCGACGGTGTCGCATAGGTATTAGTCTATGACGGTTCAGCTGGGACCCATCATGGGTTCCAAATGGTTTATCATTAGGTCTAGGGTTTAGATGCATGTCATATTTGGGTGTAAAAAAATGGTATAAAAAACCGGGGTTTTCCTGGCATTGTCGCCTAAAAGGATTTATTGTCCGAAAAAGCTAAACGTGAACCTATTTTTATGGTCCAAATATGGTCCAATAAAATCCAACCATCCAAAACCCTTTTGAAAGTCTCACTCAAGCCTTAAATCCCCACCCTCTATTGATCCTAGTGGTAGAGGGGATTAGTCAATTTTTGAACCATCCCCTTGGTCCACCCCTAGATGGACGTATCTGGTGTCTGTCAGACTGTGGTTCTTACTTCTAAGTATGCGTGCACGTGCTTCGCACATCGAAAGAATTGTAGGGGGCTACTTTTAGTGTGTTGCGCATCGAAAAAATTGTAGGGGGCCATTTTTAGTGTGTCAAATTTGAGACAAATATTTTCATTATAAATATATTCAACAACATTTATTTCGTCACAGGCATTTGGAATGGATATAATAGTTGCAATTTCTAAAACCGTGGCTGTTTGGTGAACCATATAAACCATAGCCATTCGACTAATCATCAACTGCTTGACATCTGACGGTCCAATTTTTTCGGTCATCACATTCGACCGCGTAGATAACTCCGGATCAAAATCATCACCTGCTTGGCGCTTGCACTGTTCATATCCTTAGCGGCAGTAAAGATTAGACATTAGGGGTATATAAGTCAATTGAAGCATTTCCCCTTTCAGTTCGTCTGGGCGCCAAATCAATACCTTATCCTTAGGGCTGTACATGGTAACGGGTTTCCACGGAAACCCGCCAAAACCGAACCGAACCTTTTACTAACGGAACGGTTATGGAAAAAAAGTATGGAAACCGGTAGTCACGGTTTCGGTTTTGGTTTAGCCAAAAACCGAACCGTTATACCATGGAAAGCCGACTATTTAAGACCCTTGATCTAGTTTTTGATAGATCTAATCTGAACCCTTCATTACCCTTGATATATAATCTCACCCTAACTTTCTAACCCTAGTTCTCTTTTAGTTATGGAAGAATTTTCTTCTAGTTAAGGAAGAATCCATTTTTTTAAAAAAAAAATTGATTTTTTTTTTTTTTTTTTTGAATTTTTTGATTTTGTTTTTAAATTTTAGTTTTCCAAACGGTTAACCGAAACTCGTTGAAAAAAACCGAAACCGAGAGAAAACCGAATAAAACCAAACCGACGGTAAACGGAACGGTTATGGAAAATTATTGGAAAACCGACTTTGCCGACCATGAACACCCTACTTATCCTACCCTCACTACCCCCAATCTTTCTCACTCGCTTCTCTCCCGCCAAAATGACGACCTGTGTAAACCACCGTTTCTTCACCAATCTCAAATCAATTAAACCTACTGGAACCCAAAACACAGTTTCTAAGTTACATCCAGTTAACTCGACCTCGATTCGATGCGTTCAAATAGGAGAGAAAGAACGAGTCACAGTAGTGAAAAACGGCAACGATTCATTAGAAATCTGCCGAGTTTTGAATGGCATGTGGCAAACTAGCGGTGGTTGGGGGAAAATCAATAGGGACGATGCAGTTGAAGCTATGGTTCGATATGTCGATTCTGGTCTTTCCACTTTTGTTTTGGCGGATCACTGTGAGTCCAACACCCTAACCTAACCCTAAATTAATTTATTTCTTTTTATGTTTCTCCTCTTCAATTTTATTATTTTCACCGAAGAGAGTGTTCTTCTATTGGTCCAGTTTTTTGCCGATTTTTAGGGAAGGAGTAAATGTTAACTTACGTGTCAGTGTCTGGTTCAACCACGTGGATCCCTATTTGGGATGCTAAAGGATAGATAAACAAAAAGGGATAGCAAAAATGTAAACATTATTTGTTAGAGATATTCAACATAATTATTCATAATTCATTAAGGGTAATTTGGTGAATTGATGTATTGTTGTCAGCCTTTTTAAGGAGGGAAAAATTAGAAATTTCATGCATTAATTGGTCACTATTGGTGGATTGTAAGAGTAATGGCAGCCTCCATAGTTTTCTGCTCCAATTTTGCTTTCAATCCTGTTAGAACCCAAGCTCAAACCAGTCCCAAATCGGGGAAACTCGTTCGAGGATGTATGAAATATGAACAAGCTGTTGTTCAGAATCCTAGAGTTACTGAGGTGAAGAACAAAATGATTCCCTAGAGATATGTAGAATTGTTAATGGAATGTGGCAGACTAGTGGAGGTTGGGGCAAAATCGATGAGAACAATGGTGTGGATGCGATGCTTCACTACGTTGATGCTGGACTTACAACCTTTGACATGGCAGATATTTGTTAGAACTTACTTGACATATTTTTTTTTTTATTATTGCTTTTGTTTGGTTAAGAATTAAAATTTTGTGGATTTTAAGAACCTATGGAGTATATAGATCTGGACTCTCGATTTCAAGTACTATGTTGTTGTGTTTTTGTGTAGATTGCATGGAGTTTGTTTTGTTTTCCATGTTCTATTGTTAAATCTATACATACGTTTGGAATTGTTTCTTGTCTAACCCATGTTTTACGATATAGATGGACCAGCAGAAGATCTCTATGGAATTTTCATCAACAAAGTCCTTAGGGAACGCCCACCAGAGCTCTTGGAGAATATCAAGGGGTAAGTATTTCCACTCTTGAATATTATTCTCAAGAAGGGGTTTCTGTGTCTGACTTTGAAGCTGTATCTGTTTCTAGTTAACTTCTGTGTTTCTCTAGCTAGTAAATGTATCAGGTGATTTTGTTTTGCTGAGAGTCTAGTGACATCTCCTTGTTAAGAAGCGTCGATCTTATGGTCTCTCTATATTATACTTTTTAGTAAAGAATACAGTTAAAAATAGAATTGCTGAACATGCAGGTATCAATTAAAGAATACCGTTAATAATACCATTGAAAATACTGTTGAGAATCCCCGTAAAGTTTAAAATACAAAAATCTATGTAACTTGGTTTGAAGCTGTTTTTGTATCACGCACGGGATGTTTCCGTTGCAAATATAAAATGAGTACAGTAAATTATCTTATTTTAATAGGCGAGTACTCACCACGTGCTCAATTAGTTCGCGAACCAAACTTTTGCCCATTTATGGTTCAAAAGACTTTTGAAGGTATGAACTTCGGTATTTGTTAGGTAGACACTCTATAAGGGTGGCCTTAATTTTAAATTGAGTAAGCTTTTTTTATAGCGAGTATATGCTTAAGGAACCATCGAAAAACGTGGAATAAACAAGACATAATTGATAACTAGATTAGCTGGCGCTGAGCCAGGTCGAACGCATTAGTTTGAGGGAAATGCTAAAGGGATATTTTTTGGTGACTTAAAGATGACATTTTCACTTTATAGTCATCACATTTTGTGAGGTCCACCAAAATAACTTTACCAATTTTTCGATTGTAGCTTGTGGAAATTCTTAAAGAATCCAAAACTGTACACGTATCTGTAGGTCTTAATTAAAATGACAGTAACACATTACATCATCATCTCAACCACTTTATATTATTTTTTTTGAAATCCAAACAACAATAAACAGAGATAGCTTCATAACATGTCAAGAATAAGTCACTGGAGTTGTTAACATAATCATGATTAATTTGTGGGTGTTTTCATTATTCATTACAATATTTCTCCATTAAACAAGTTCATCAATTTCAGCTCAAATTCATAAAACAACAACTTGGGTCCTTAAAAGATTCAATTTTTAATCAAAACCCTCAAAAATTTAATCAAAACATCAATCTTCTGTTTTTCATTAGAAACAGGGTTTTTGGTTTTGGTTTTGGTGTTTAACTTGTAATAATAACTTAGTCCTGTTCTTCATTAGAAACATCAATCTTCTGTTCTTTATTTTCTTATTCAGTTAACGAAAATTTAGTCCTTTTCTTCTTTACCTTCATCTGTGTTAAGAATTCTGCCTCTATCAAAACTTGGGTATTTCTTGAAAATGGCTATTTCGCTTACTAAAATTTCATGGTGATTTTGGGGTGGTAAAGATAATGAACCAAAAATCTCAATGGTGGCTCTTTGTCTTCGTCAATGTTAGTGGATTTTGAGAAGAAAAAATTAGAACAGTGAAGAAGAAGAAGAAGAATCGGCTACTAGTATTGTGAGAATTGGTAAAATTGTTTTGGTGGACCCCACAAACTGTGATGACGTGTAAAATAAAAATGTCATCTTTAAATCACCAAAAAATATCACTTTAGCATTTCTCTGACAAGAATGGTGATTGATGTTGCTCAATTTCTTTCCATCTTACTTTATTATGGATTATTTCATGCAGCCTTACCAAATGGGTACCGCCTCCTGTTAAAATGACAAGTAGATATGTTCGTGAAAGCATCAACGTGTCAATGAAGAGAATGGACGTTCCAGTCTTAGATATGCTTCAGTTTCATTGGTTAGTTTTCTCCTGAACATTCAATCACTCTTGATAACCTGTCATGATTCGTAATAGCTTCTCATTATGATTGTATGTTTCATTTACTGCAAATAGGTGGGATTATTCCAATACGGGCTACCTTGATGCTTTAAAACATCTTACAGATCTAAAAGAAGAAGGTTAGATTGATTACATTTCAATTATATATATCAGGGCGACATACCTTCATTTCTTGATTGTATCGGACCTTTTGGGGATAAACATGGAGGTAAAATCAAGGCAGTGGCTTTGACGAATTTTGATACTGAGAGGTTGCAGATAATCTTGGAAAATGGCATCCTGGTCGTTAGCAATCAGGTCAACTTAAATTTCCTTGATGTTTTCTAAGGTTTCTTGGGGGGTTTGTTCTATATACCAAATGCGCTCTCAATTGCTGAGTGAAAAACTTTTTGCTGTCTTTAGGTCCAACATTCTATTGTCGACATGCGTCCTCAACAGAAAATGGCGGAATTTTGTTAGCTCACAGGAGTAAAACTTATAATCTCTCTCTCTCGATAAATGCACTCATAAATGTCCTTGCTCTTCCTATTACTCATTCTGAATTTGAACTGGTTATAAATTCAGGTATGGAACTGTTATGGAAGGTTTATTATCTGAGAAATTCCTTGACACCAACTTATCCATTCCTTTTGCTGGCCCACCTCTAAATACCCCATCCCTCTAGAAGTACAAAAGGTACGTCACTCTCTAAAAGCCTCTCTCCTACCTGACCACTAATAAACAATACATTTGGTTTTTGCAATAACAAATTATCCTCCTTAATGTTTTAGATGGTGGACGCTTGGGGTGGATGGGTTTTATTCCAAACATTGCTTCAAACTTTAAAGAAGGTAGCTAAAAAACATGAGGTATCGATACCTACAATAGCAGTGAAATACGTTCTGGATCAGGTAAATAAAAAAAATATTCACCTACTTATTTAGCATCATAAAACCTTTTCAGGAACTCTTAGATTGACTAATGCAAATATTGTGATATGGCATCAATCAGTTGCTGGGTCCATGGTTGGTGTGAGGCGTGGCCTGGCAGAGCATATAAATGATTGCAACGCTGTATATTCCCTCACTCTTGATGAGGACGACGTGAATAGCATCCAAGAAGTAACAAAGAAAGGAAAAGATCTCCTAAGAGCTATTGGTGACTGTGGATATGAAGACAGACATGCTTGAGAAATTGTTCCAAATTCAATCTGTTGTAACGAGAGATCAAACGAGAACAATATTAGAGATCAAGACACAGAGATTTACGTGGTTCACTAACTGTTACGTTAGCTACATCCACAACAGAGAAAGCAGAGTTTTATTATAGAGAAGAATACTAAGATACATATTCTAGGTACAACGTATGTATATATATAGGGCAAAGAAATAAACCCTAATTCGACTAGAAAACGGATAACGAATCCAGCCATAATACATTACGTATACCGTTTAGGTCTTTGCCCCTCGGACTCCCCGTATTATTCCGGCCAACGACTGATTCAAGGCATATCAACAAATCTCCACCTTGACTTGAATCCTCCCAGCAACAGAAACATGATGCACCATGACAGTGCCAGAACCTTTCTCTGCCTCAGATGCCCCTAGACAAGGGCTCAGACTATTGACTTGTGATATTGAGCAAGTCCAAGCAATGTTGGAACTTGCTCTTAGGAACTGGCTTGGTGAACATGTCAGCAGGGTTATCAGCTGTCCCTACCTTCTTCACTTCAATTCTCTTCTCATTTCTCAGAAAGTGATACCTGACATCAATGTGCTTCGTCTTCTCATGATGGACTTGATCCTTGGTTAAGCATATTGCACTCAAGCTGTCACAATACACTATAGCCTGATCCTGATGTAGGCCTAGATCATTAACCATCCCCTTTAACCAAATTCCCTCCTTAGCAGCTTCTGTCAAGGCCATATACTCTGCCTCTGTAGTAGACAAAGTAACCGTAGGTTGTAGAGTTGCCTTCCAGCTTACAACAGAACCTCCAACAGTGAACAAATAACCAGTCATAGATCTCATACTGTCCACATCTCCAGCATAATCAGAATCTGAGAAACCAGCCACTAAACATCGGGTATCGTTCCCATAACAGAGACCGACATCTGAGGTACCTCTAAGATACCTGAAAATCTTTTTAACAGCTTGCCAATGTTCCTTCCCAGGCTGAACCATAAACCGACTGACCACACTAACAGCAAATGCTAAGGCTGGTCGAGTGCAGACCATAACATACATCAAACTTCCAACTGCGCTAGCATATGGAACTCGAGATATGTACTCTTTCTCCTCATAAGTCTGAACCGTGTACATTCCCAACTTGCTGTTAGATGCCATTGGAGTATCTATAGGCTTGGATGAAGACATTCCAAACCTGCTCAAAATCTTCTTGATGTACCCTTCCTGTGATAGGAAAAGCTATATCTTCTTCCTATCCCTATAGATTTCTACTCCCAGAATTTTCCGAGCAGCACCCAGATCTTTCATCTCAAACTCCGTACTGAGAGACCCCTTCAGCTTCTGAATGTATGATTTATTCTGAGCAGCAATCAACATATCATCAACATACAGAACTAGATAAATGCGTGAACCATTCTGCGAATCATTGTAGTACACACAACAATCATACGGACTCCTGTGGTAGCCAAGATGCACCATATAACTATCAAATCGCTTATACCACTGCCTGGGGGACTGTTTAAGACCATATAAGGACTTCTTTAGCTTGCAGACGTAATTCTCTTTACCTGGAACTTGGAATCCATCTGGCTGGCTCATGTATATTTCTTCTTCCAACTCTCCATGCAGGAAAGCTGTCTTCACATCTAGTTGCTCAAGTTCCAGATCCTGATGTGCAACTATGGCTAGTAGCACTCTGATGGAAGTGTGCCTGACCACTGGTGAGAAAATATCGTTGTAGTCCACTCCCTCTCTCTGATTGAAACCTCTTGCAACCACTCGTGCTTTATACTTGACACCCTCTGCAGCTGACATTCCTTCCTTCTTTCTGAAAACCCACTTGCAAGTAATTACCTTTCTATCAGCAGGCAGTTTTACAAGCTCCCAAGTCCCATTTTTGATAAGGGACTCCATTTCTTCTACCATTGCGGAAAGCCACTGTGCTGACTCGTTTCCAGATACTTCAGCCTTGTAGGTGGACGGCTCGTGATCCTCCACCTCCTCGGCCACCTGCAATGCATAACCTACCAAATCGTCAAACCTGTACCTCGCTGGAGGTTTTATTCCAACCCTTTTAGGTCGGTCTGTAGCAATGCTCCGATGTTCAACTTCCTCTGGTGGTGTATTCTCAGACTCATCTGCATCTTGCTCTTCGGTAACTGATGGTGGTAGTTGGTCGTCAACCAACTTAGGTGCCTGATTCTCTCTGGACTGAATTGCACCTCCACCTCCTCAACAATAACCTCATTTTCTAGTGCATCAATGATCTTCTCTCTGGATTTCAGCATAGAATTTTCATCAAAAACTACACTTCTGCTCAGTATAATCTTATTGTCAGACCAAATCCTGTACCTTTTCACACCTGCACCATAGCCCATGAAAACTCCCTTCTTAGCTCTTGGATCCAACTTTCCTTCATCTACAAGATAGTAAGAAGTACATCCAAAGACCCTTAGTTTTGTATAATCGGCAGCTTTTCCAGTCCACACCTCATAAGGTGTTTTGCAGTCAATGCCTGTGCGTAGGCTCCGATTGATGAGATAGCAAGTTGTTGAAACCGCTTCTGCCCAGAACCTTATAGCAAGACCTGCATTCGAAAGCATACACCTTGCTTTCGCTAAAAGAGTTTGATTCATTCTTTCTGCTACACCATTCTGTTGTGGTGTAGCCCTGACTGTGCGATGGCGAGCAATTACCCTGATCTTTGCAGAAATCATCAAACTCAGATGAACAGAATTCTAGACCATTATCTGTTCGCAGCCTCTTGACCTTCTTCCCAACCTGATTTTCTAACAGTGTCTTCCACTCCTTGAACTTACTGAACGCCTCACTTTAATGTTTCATCATGAATATCCAAGTCATCCTTGAATAATCATCAATGATAGACAGAAAATACCTGTGACCTCCCAGAGACTCAACACGAGAGGGACCCCAGCAATCTGAATGGATATAGTCCAGCATGCCTTTGGTCCTATGAACTGCCTTAGGAAACTTGCTGCGCTGTAGCTTCCCAAACACAAAATGCTCACAGAACTCAAGGCTCTTGGTCTTATGACCCCCGAGAAGATCTTCCTTTGAGAGAATTTGCTTTCCCCGTTCGCTCATATGAGCAAGCCTCATATGCCATAGTCTGGTCATATCAGATCCCTGAATTTCAGCTGAAGCAACAACTGCAGAACCTGTGACTGTTGAACCCTGTAATACATACAAAGTTCCATGCTTGACACCCTTCAGAATCACATCAGAACCTTTGCAAACATGCAAACCTCCACCTTCACCTTTGAAACTGAAACCCTTGTTGTCTAGCAGACTCAAAGATATCAGATTCTTTGTCAAGAGTGGCACATGCCTGACTTCCTTCAATGTGCAGAGCCTCCCATCATGTGTCCTAAACCTGATTGAGCCGATTCCAACCACCTTGCAGACAGACCAGTTTGCCATAGAGACACTGCCCCCATCTGCACGACTGTACGTAGTAAATAACTCTCTTTTGGGACATATATGGTAGGACGCCCCAGAGTCAAGGAACCACACATCAGACTGATGTGTGTAATCATCTGTTAGCAGAACAAAATCTCCCTCTGAAGTGTTTCCACATTGAGCTACTGCTGCAGATCCAGAGTTATGTTCTTGTTGCTTCTTCTTCTTAGGACATTCCTTCTTCCAATGACCTTTCTCCTTACAGTAGGCACAGACGTCCTTTGGTAATTTATAGCCGAAATGTTTCTTTCCCTTCTTACCGTCCTTGCTTCCTTTTGCCATCAACCCGGAAGCCTGATTTTCTGTACCTGTTCCAGCAGCCTTATGCCGCATCTCCCTGGTATGAAGAGACGACCTAACCTCTTCCAGCGTTATAGTATCTTTTCCGGCAATAAAAGACTCTCTAAAATTCTCATACGACGGAGGCAGAGACACCAGCAACATTAAGGCAGCATCCTCATCTTCCACCACCTCATCAATATTACGCAATTCAAGCAGAATAGTATTAACTTGATCTAGGTGATCTCTAAGAGGCGTACCTTCAGACATGCGCAGACTGAAAAGACGTTGCTTCAGCATCAACTTGTTGGTCAGCGATTTCGTCATGTAGAGGCTTTCCAACTTTAACCACAAAGCAGCGGCCTTTTCCTGATCTGCGACTTCAGTGATTACGTCGTCCGCAAGACACAACATAATCGTAGAGTGAGCCTTCTCTTCCATAGTCGCATACTCAGCGATGGATGTATCTGCGCCCTTCTTATCTAAAGCTAACGGCAACCAAAGACCTTGTTGCTTCAACAAAGCCCGCATCTTGATTTGCCACAGACTAAAACTATTTCTCGCGGTAAACCTGTCGATCTTCATCATGGATCCGGACCTCGTTTTCGGCGGAAATCGAACCTCGCTCTGATACCAGTTTGTTGTAACGAGAGATCAAACGAGAACAATAATAGAGATCAAGACACAGAGATTTACGTGGTTCACTAACTGTTACGTTAGCTACATCCACAACAGAGAAAGCAAAGTTTTATTATAGAGAAGAATACTAAGATACATATTCTAGGTACAACGTATGTATATATATAGGGCAAAGAAATAAACCCTAATTCGACTAGAAAACGGATAGCGAATCCAGCCATAATACATTACGTATACCGTTTAGATCTTTGCCCCTCGGACTCCCAGTAGTATTTCGGCCAACGACTGATTCAAAGCATATCAACACAATCTTTGTCAGTTATCATCTGATTGTCTTGTTTCTATAAGGTGTATCAAGATTGGCTTCTTTCCCGGGTTTTTTTAGGGGTCATAAATTGCAGAAGCATTAATAGAGTCCCAGTTGGTTAAAGTCCGTCTACAGAGACCTATATAGAAAATTATACAGAACATTGTCTTAGTTTGTAAGAAAGAAAGTTTGTTGGAGAGAGACAAGAAATTACCGAACTCTTATTTCACAAATTAATTATGAACATAAAGGAAATTTTACAGTCCGCTTACGCCTTGGTTTTAGTACCTGCCTACATTTAATTTGAATTGCAAACCAGGAGGGATCTAAAATTTGAACCTCATGAGTCTGTTGAATTCCTCTACAAGTGACCTGCATCGGCCACGTCTCAGCTAACTCATGTAAAGCTAGTCAAGAATCATAATCGCTTCGAAACAATTGATCATCACATATCCACGAAAACAAATATTTTGATCTCTTGTAGTGAGACTTGAACTCTCATCTATTCCTTTAGAGCTTCTCCAACGAGCTTCTCCAACAGAAGATAAAAGTTTTATTTCACACATAGGATTTTAGACCCTTATTTAAATTAAATTCATTTCCACCATTAGATCCTGTAAAGTGGAAGGGACAAAATAAGAAGCCTGATATAGGGGCTCCAATATCAATAGAGGGGCTCTAATAATAAGACGAAATATGGACATTATGAAGTAAAACTCAAAAACCCCTTATCCATAATATTTTTACAATACCTAAACCACCCCTGATTAGTTAATCTTAATTAAACTAACTAATTAAAAAAATAAGCTAATCATGATTAAATAAACATAATCTTTAACTTAATCAAATGATTTGAATTTTTTTTTTTGAATTTGTGTTTGGTGGGAAGAAAAACTAAATGAAATTTAAGAAAATTTTGTCATTTTTTTTTTTAAACCCTATATTTTGATTCAATAAACCATAGTAGCATTGAGTACACCTCTAGCTTATACTCTTGATCTTTTTATGGCTCAAATTTGATGAAATCACGATTTGAAAGATTGAATTTTTGTTGTTCAGAGAAACTTACGGTTGGGTTTCATGTCGAACCCAACCGTAACCCTATGAACACCGAAGAACACCATTTTTTCCCCATATTTACGGTTGGGTTTTCAACCAAACCCAACCGTAACTTGAAGAACAATGATGAACATCATTTTGCCCAAATTTACGGTTAGGTTTTCAACCAAACCCAACCGTAACAAATCTTTAAACCCCAATCGTATAATTAAATAAATAGATTTTAAGATTTTTTCATTTCTATCTTGTAGAGAATTGAAAGACGAAGCTAACCCAAAAAAA
>JAJJMC010010567.1:1184999-1206931 GCA_023531435.1 Papaver californicum | reverse complement strand
AACCGTAAATTTGGGCAAAAATGGTGTTCATCATTGTTCTTCAAGTTACGGTTGGGTTTGGTTGAAAACCCAACCGTCAATCTGGGAAAAAATGGTGTTCTTCGGTGTTCTTAGGGTTACGGTTGGGTTCGACATGAAACCCAACCGTAAGTTTCTCTGAACAACAAAAAATCAATCTTTCAAATCGTGATTTCATCAAATTTGAGCCATAAAAACATCAAGAGTATAAGTTAGAGGTATACTCAATGCTACTATGGTTTATTCAATCAAAATCTAGGGTTTAAAAAAAAAAATTCTACTATGATTAAAATGGAGAAGGAGAAGATATGGAGGAGATGGAAAGATTTTAATTAAAGGACAAATTTATCTTTTTATATAAAGGGTAAAATGGACATTTAACTTTACCCTTAGGACATCTCTTATCGTAAAATTGGGTCACCTCGCCTCCACTTGGAGTCCCTATATTGATGTTGGAGCCCCTATATCAGGTTTCTAATTTTACCATTGACATGTCAGTATAATACGTATAAAGGCGTGCATGAGATAATCAATTTTTACCAATCGAGAACTTTTACACAAATTCAAAAAAGAAATAATCTAAAACATAGCACGAGACAAAACAAAATAGAAAGTCAATAACAAAATTCGCTTGATAGTTATATGTATCAATTTTAAATGAGGCGTTTTCATTCGTAGGCGCCTAGGAGGCATTGTCTAAGAAAATAGACTTAGGTTTCCCACAAAAAAATATTAAGAAAATAGGTATTGTCTAAATGGAAGTAAATAATAGAAAACTAACTAAATACTCAACAAGTAGAAAAATACTTTATTATACCTCCTCGTATTTCATAGACAAAAACGTGGAGAGTTCTTCACGAAGAGCAGCCAAATTTTGAGCCATTTTTCACGAGAAGAAAAAGAATAAGCAAAATTCTCTACTTGATAAAATAGTAACCCTATATATGAGAGAATGAAAAAAATAAAAAGATGTCAAATATATTAGTAATTTTTTAAGATGTGAGTTCTGAAGAAAAATAGTTAGATGTATAGAAAATTTTTAAAGAGATTAAGCTTGTCTGACAAATTTATAGAAAAAAGACATAAATGTACGTAATAATGATTAACAAAAAATATTTAATGAGGTCTAAATAAAAAGGTAAGATAATTTACTTATTGTTATATGGAAGTTATCATAATTCTACTTATTGTTATCGGTAGACCTTGACATGTTTTTTTAAAGTGAAGGTTTATTTTTGAACCATCAATGGGTTAATAATGTATTGATTGTTTTATAGGTTGTTAGGATATCATTTAAGAAGATGTTCTTTTAATTTTTCAAAACAAAAAATTAAAAATTATTTCAAGTGTATGACTTTAAAAAAATAAAAAAAGTTAAATAATTTTTTTTTTTGTGAATTATATTATGTTTGTTTTTGATTTCTGAGATTGATTTTTACTTTTGATATTTTAATAACGGCTTTACTTAGATAAATTTTTCCTTTTCCTTTTCCTTTTTGAAGCATGACTAACTTATATGTAAAAGGTTGTATGGCAACATATAAGATAAGGTAGAAGTGAAAAAATGTGAATGGTTATTCGCTAGAGGAGCAGACCCCTATAGAGAAAATAAGAGCATCTTCAATACCGGATGTAAAAATCCTATGTAGAGGTTTTATTAAGATATTTTTTAAAGCATCTCTAACAGCGGTTGTAAAAAATTATATGTAGAAGTCTTATTAAGACCTTTATTTAGTAGAGTTTACAATATAGTAAATATAAGACCCCATAGCTAATAAACTATCTCCAATAACGTATAATATAATTCTTAGAAAATCTTATATGATAAAATTTTAACCGTTTAATTTACTTTTAACTAATTATTAAATATTAAAATTAATAAAAAATATGATGTGGGGGTGAATCTAAAGGTTAGTTAACACTTTATTTAACACCTTCGTATTTAGTATCCCATTCCTCCTAGTTTATAGGACCCAACCATTGGAGATGAATTGATGCTAAATTGGGGTCTAAAATCCTATGTGTCATTAAAAAAAATATTTTCACCCTCTATTGGAGATGCTCTTAGTAGATTTTACATATGTAGTAAATATATGATCCTATAACTAATAAACTATTTCCAATAATATGTGGATTTAAACTTTAGAGTATCTTATATGATAAAATCTTAACCGTTTTAATTTAAAATAGTTATTAAGGAAAAAAGATAGGAAAAAAATGATATGAAAGGTCTAACCGAAAGTCTTTCTCTAAAACCTTCATATTTAGTATTTTATCCCTCCTAGTTTGTAAGACCTAATGATGAATTTATATTAAATAATGGTCTAAAATCTTATGTATTATAAAAAAAATATTTTCACCTTCTATAAGAGATACTCTAAGTGATAAAAGAGTACGTAATAATGATTAGGCTTGTCAGAAAAACAACCACAATTGAATTGAAAGTTCGAACAAGAAATTCAGAAAAGTATTTTAAAAAGTCTAAATAGGAAGGAGATGATATTTTGCTTAAAAAAGTAGTAGTTATCATCCTTTTAATTGATTTCTTTTTAAGACCTTGATATATTTTGCGAAGTGAAAGTTTATTTTTGAGCAATCAAGGTTAGTAATTTGTTGATTGTTTTAGTAACGACCTTACTAAAAGTTATACTCCATAGTCCATATAAAAGGTTGTATTATGGTAACATATATCAGTACAAGGATAGAGTGAAAAGTTGTACATGGTCGTTGGTTAGAGGAGTGGGACCTTTATTAGACCAGAGAATCTAGACACCCCAATCTGCCTCAAATAGGAATGAGCATATTAGTCGATGGTCACGAGGGATCAGGATAGTATGTTCTGCTTAGTATGGTAACTGGAATTTGGACTATTTAGTAGGAAATACAATACAGCTACAGACTCTACAACAAAGACGGTAATGATACAAAGTCTACGATATATCTCAATAAATATCCAGTAATAAATTTAAAAATCTTCTATTCCATATAACAAGTTTATAAAAAAAGAAATTGATAATTTCTTGTATTATATTTTTTGATTTAATATAAGTATCCATTTCCATTAAAAAAAACTAAGTGGACTAGAAAAAAATGATGGTCCGAGTTAAGTGACAATGAACTAGTAGATGATTTGTGGATTTTTCTGCACTACAACAGATCATGCATTCAGTAGGGACTACTTATATCACTTTTCCAATTTTCTTCAACACTCCTATCCCATTATGGGAAATTCTCCGAGCATAGTTGTGTATTCCTGATGCTAATATTTTAACAGCCCAAAACAATTTACAAGGAAAACTAGGATCATTAAGAGAAAATAATTCACCTGAGTTAGCAGCCAACATCTTTTGAAAGGATTGAGCTGTGAAGTCCCCATGAGTAGTATGTATCCAGATAAACATAATGGTTTTGTTGATGCCTTAACATATATAACGGTTTTATTTTTACCAGTATTACATAACGGTATTAAAACATTGATTACATAACAACATTGATGATTCACTTTATCAAATGGTTTTAGTGTGTCGGTTGGATAACAACGTTGCACAATAGTATTATTGATTCTTCTGCACAACCACAACAGTTAATCCGTTAGTAATGATATTGCCAATAATGTTTATTTTTTACCTACTAAATTAAATTTATAGATTACACCGTTTTTTAAAATTTCTCTTCGTACAGTAAAAATTTATTTTTTATTTCCACCACATAGTGGATGTTTTTTTTTTGTCATTTATTTATTTTATTTTAAAGATTTTCTCATTTTAAATACCGTCTATCTCTTTTAGGATAATTTTTAAACACTATATAAATTTATTATCCGTTTTAGTTTAAGACGGGGTAGTTTGAAGTAAGAAAACAAATTCTAAATTGTTAAAAAAAACTAATCTTTCATAGGTAAAAAAATAAGACCAACAAAATTATAGTTTCCGGTAAGAAAATTAAATGGATCAGCATTTAAAGATTCTTCATTAATCTAACGATCGAATTCAAGAGGAACAAAGGGGTTTTGATGCATTAACATCAAGAGTATACGATCAAATGTAAATGATTTTACTGATATGGTTATGTTTTTATACGTTTTTTTTCCTGTGATTAGATCTATCATATGTAGTCCTAAAAAATTCAAAAGTTTCCTTATTATTTTGTATAATAATGTAATGACCCGACCCTCCACCGATATTGTTCCCACTTAGCCACTGCGGTTATCCAGCAGTGTGGGGTTTTCAACGGGTACCGCTGCGGTTATCCAGCAGAAGTTTTCAGGGAGGTCATCCATCCCTGAATTACTCCCGCCCGAGCACGCTTAACTGCAGAGCTTTTTGCCAACTCTGGAGCCAACTGTGCTGAAAAGCCCTCGGTGTTAGGAAAGGACAAACCACTGCTTATATTCCGAATCAGGGTATTACAATACCACCACCTTTAAATTGGAGCCGTCCTCGGCTCCGGAATATACAAGCCCAGATCTCCGACGTTCCCTGCCATTCATGAGACTAGTACCTGGAACACCCCGTCCAGCGTACTCTCTCACCCTCGGCAGGTGACCCGTCGTCGGCTCTGATACCATTTTGTAATGACCCGACCTTCCACCGATATTGTCCCCACTTAGCCACTGCGGTTATCCGGCAGTGTGGGGTTTTCAACGGGCACCGCTGCGGTTATCTAGCAGCAGCTTCCCAGGAGGTCACCCATCCCTGGATTACTCCCGCCCGAGCACGCTTAACTGCAGAGCTTTTTTCTAACACCGAGGCCTTTTCAGCACAACTGGCTCAGAGTTGGCAAAAAGCTCTGTAGTTAAGCGTGCTCGGGCGGGAGTAATCCAGGGATGGATGACCTCCTGGGAAGCTGCTGCTGGATAACCGCAGCGGTGCCCGTTGAAAATCCCACACTGATGGATAACCGCAGTGGCTAAGTGGGGACGATATCGGTAGAAGGTCGGATCATTACAAATAATTACTAATCCCATAAAAACAAGACAACCAACTAAAAAACTAAAAATAAATAAATATTGAGATGAATTATCTAGGAATTTATTTCATTATATTTAAAACAACTTTCTAAGCATCACCTTCAATAATAACTTTGCTGAAGTTCATATCTTGAGCCCAATATAGTAGCTAGAAGGAACCCCGAAGCATCTGCAGCTGTGGGGCTATGAGTGTCGCCTGGACCAATTCGATGTAAGAAATTTCCCCTGATAGTCTCTAGCTACCACTGCGCAAGCAGCACCTCCATTGTGCCATGGTGTATCTACATTGATCTTCACAACATCTAAAGGGTGTGGACACCATTGTTGAGGTCTGAGGGTAGGTAGAGTTGGAAGAATGCTGACTGGAGAGAGAGGTTCATCTACGTCCTCATGGTAATAGTACATATGAAACCAGTATAGCTCATGAGAAATGACTGAGTGGATTTCAATACTTTTATTCTCAAAAGACAAACTATTTCTTGATTTTCAAATTGCCCATAACATAGAAACTCCAAGATTGAAACAATAATATTTATCTTTCTTTGCTATAGCCACATCGAGAGTAAATCTTCGACAGTAGTTTAAAGAGGATCATGCAATCTCAAACTAAGTGAGCTAGCAAAAATGATGGTATGAGTTAAGTGACAATGAACTAGTAAATGATTTGTGGACTCTTCTGCACTACAACATGTAATATATTTAGTAGGGACTCCTATAACTTTTCTAATTTTCTTCAACACTCCTATCCTATTATGCAAAATTCTTCAAGCAAAGTTGCGTACTCTTGGTATTAATTTGTTAACAACCAAAAATAATTTCCAAGAAAAAATAGGATCATTAAGAGAATAGGATTCACCTGCGTAAGCAGCCAACATCTTTTGAAAGGATTGAGATGTGAAATCCCCATGAGTAGTATGCATCTAGATAAGCATAATGGCTTAGTTGATGCCTCAATACGTTCAACAATTTTATTTCACCAGTGTTGCATAACTGTATTAAAACATTGATTACATAACGACATTGATGATTCCCTTTATCCAATGGTGTTAGCGTGTCAGTTGGATAACAAGGTTGCACAACAGTATTAATGATTCTTCTGCACAATCACAATAGTTAATCCGTTGGTAATGATATTACCGATAATGTTTATGTTATAATTTATGGAATACGCCGTCTTTTCTAATTCCTCTTTATATATTAAAAAATTATTTTTTATTTTCACCGCGTAGTTGATGCTGTTTTGTTATTTAATTGTTTAATTTTAAATTTTTTCTTATTTTAAATTTCACCTACCTATTTCACGATAATTTTTAAACGCCACCTAAATTTAGGATACCGTTTTAGTATAAAGATACAGGTAGATTAAATTAAAAAAACAAATTTTTATTTGTTAAAAAAATTAATCTTTCTAATCAAATGCGCAAAAGATTTTTAGTTAATCTAGTTTTAAGAGACCCTAGCTAGCATAGGAAAGAGAGAGATAGAGTCCTTATGTACAACACCTAACTGAACAACATCTTCACTATCAATAATCACAGTAATAGCCCTTGTAACCTGATATCTGAGTTACATACTTGAATGGGTTTGTGTTGAATCTTGATTCTTTGCAGGGAAGGAGTGAATTTGGATTGATTCAAAGAACAACCACTACACAGCTCTCTTCAGCGAGCTCGATGCTCAACAACTATTTGACAGATTTTCTGAACTAATATAAGCCTTTGTTTCAAAAGTTTTTCAGTTGTTACCTTGCCGGAAAATAGTAAGCCTTCATAGAGCAATGGATGAGGAGGGCTTTATCACAACAACAAGAAGGAGATCAAGAATAAATGAGGGTGATTCATGTTTGGCTAGATCAGGGACCAGGAACAATGCTAATGGCAGAGCGAATTTTCATCCAAGAAGAGGGAGTTCAATCAGAGTAGAACGTAACATTATAGGTGGTTCAATGGGGAAAAAAGGGGTCAGAGACATTATACATCTTGATGTCTGGTCTGGTAGGACTAGGCGATTCTGTTGGATTAGTTTCAAGGCTGGAATCTGGTTACTCAAGCTTCTGAAGGATGAGGCCAAAGGTGGGGGTGGAAAACTATCCAAATGGAGCTTTTAAGAAAATGAGGATTGGATGTTGACAACTCGGAAGGAGAATGAAAATGGGATTTTTCTGAGTCTTCATGTTTCACACAACAGAGAATATCCCTCTGTTTTGTTCTTCCCAGCCGACAACATTGGAGATGGATGGTGGGCTACAGGGAGGCTTCTAGAAGGACTGATGCTTGGAAACACAAACTTACAGGCAAGGAAGGAGAGGAAGGTTTCATGGGTACATTCTGTTGAAAATGCTTGGACAAATAGGAATCAAAAGGATCATAGAATCTTAGGTAAGCCGCACCAAACCTCAGTTGTGAACATGACAAGGGATAATCAGGAGCTAAAATCATTATGGCAAAGAATAATGGTGGTTGAAATAGAATCAGGTGAATTTGATTGGCAAGAGGTTGGAATGTGGATGATGGACAAATTTGGTTGGTACTATGATTTTGACTTACAACCAATTAATGAAACGAAGGCAGTATTCACCATCAAAACTCATGATGAATTCAATAGGGTCAGTCAAATTAAAGGATGGAAAGTGAGGGAGATAGGAATTCTCTTATACCCTTGGTTTACAGGGATTAATGTTATACTCAAACCAAATCCAACAAAGAAGGCCTGGATTGGAGTATGTGGGGTTGCTTTTGATCTATGGGATTACTCAACATTTAAAGATATTGGAGAGCACTTTGGGGGACTAGTGGAAGTATGTACAGAAACATCAATGGCAAGTGACCTCTTTAAGATCAGAGTGAAGGTAAATGGCCCTGTCAATAATGGTGTCTGGTGTCAGGAGCTGGTGATAGGGTTTGGAAAAAAATGGGTTCAAATCATACTAATTGGTGAAACTCTGAAGACTTTAAAATCTGAACTTAAACCAGTTTCTATTGATTTGGAGAAGAAGAAGTTGTGGCGCCGGAAAAAAATTTTACTGCCCGGAGTTGAGGAAGAAGAAACATGGAACTGTTGCATCGTGGGATTAGCTGGCTCCAAAGAAGTTTCTATTGGTCAAAAGCAATTTCAACGCGTCAGAAAGGCAGAGGTGGTGGAAGAAAGGACGAGTAATACTATGACAGATGTATCAGTTACCTTTAATTCAAACTCTATTTCTGTTAACAGGGAGAAAAAAGTGGATAACATGGAACTAGGCTTGAAAGGGACAAATCAGTTTCCACATGAAACTAGCTTACTCTCTTTGGGCCCAAAACAGAACTCAGCCTAAATCAAAGGGAAAGAAACTAGGCCTGCTGTTTTGTTAGATGGGGCTGAACTATGCACGTTGGGCTTGAAGCTGGCTTCTTTGCACAAGACAGGAGGGCAAGTTAGTAGGACTGTGTCAACAGCTCCAATAGAAGCTGGGCCTGCGGAAACAAACCCATTAGGAGGTAATGAACCTAGTTATGCTTCTATGGACAATTTTTCCTTGAGGAGCTTAAAGAAGAGATTAAAGAACAAGTTTTCCAATGAGGTCATTTCTAATTCTAGTTTTTCGGCTCCCGTCATTGAGGAAAATACAAACAAGAAAAGAAATAGAGACATGGGGAGGGAATCCAATCTCAAGCAAGACAATATTGCACAAATTGAAAATCAAGGAATGCATTTAGAAACTTTTGGTGACAATGAGGATGCGGCTTCGCAAACAAGTAATGGTATTAAACGGGCTTGGCATGTGGATGGTGATGATGTGGAGTTAGCTAAAGGTATACATGCGAAATTCAATGTTCTTTTTGACAAACTTAAAGAAGCCGGAAAGCAAGCGGGGATTGAATTCTCAAGTAAGGAAATTACTTATGTATCAAATTCTATTCTCCAACATGTGAATGCTTTTCGAGATGAATTGGATACGGAAGCTAGTGGTACAAACTAATGGTTTTATTTGGATTTTACAATCTTTGGGTTGTTTCTTTTTTAATGTTTAAGATTATTTCTTGGAATGTTAATGGTCTTGGAGACCCGGATAAGCGCTCAAAATTAAAAAAACTTGTGAAACGTTGGAAGCCATCAATTCTTATGATTCAAGAGACGAAGCTTAGTGCTTGCACGGAGGCTATTGTGCGCCAATGTTGGGGTACAAATCCATGTAAGTGGATCGCTTTACACTCCTATGGAAGATCGGGAGGAATGTTGGTGATTTGGAATTCAGACTTGATAGAAGTAAAAGAATTTCTTAAAGGCACCTTTACCTTAAGTATTTCTTGTCGAAATGTGGAGGATAACTTCCGGTGGGCCTTAATTGGTGTCTATGTCCCTTGCAAGGTGTATGAGAAAAAAAGATTTCGAAGGGAGCTAGCTTCTCTTCGTGGTTATTGGGACGGATTACCCTTATACTTTGGTGGAGATTTCAACGAGATAAGATTTATGCAGGAGAGAAGAGGTTGTCGTTTAGTCTCAAATTCTATGAAACTCTTTAATGATCTTTGTATTGAGCTTGATCTTGTGGACGTGCCTCTTTCCGGTGCTAAGTATACTTGGGGTAGACCACCAAATAAGAAGAGCAAGATCGACCGGTTCCTAATTACTTCGGATTGGGGAGATCACTTTCCAAATATTGCTCTCAAACGCCTTGCTCGTCCTTTTTCGGATCATTTTCCTATTGAGTTATGCTCTTTGGACACAGATTGGGGCGCTTGTCCCTTTTGATTTCAATTATCTTGGCATGAAGGTACTAACTTAATCCCCTTAATGAAATAATGGTGGGAGTCTTTTTCTTTTATAGGTACGTCCGGTGAAAGTTTTGCAAAGAAGTTAATAAAGGAGAAACTAAAGGTGTGGAATAAAGAGGACTTTGGATGCATTGATAAGGCTATAAGCACGACCCTCAATAAGATGAATGAATTGGACGATCTTGATGATAGTAGGGGTATATCCGTTGAAGAAGAAGAAATGCTTGTGAAGGCCAAAGTAGATTTTGAATTAGCTCATCGTCGCCAAAACGTAATGTTGAGAAAAAAATCAAGAGTTAGATATTTTAGAGATGGAGATTGCAACACCAAACATTTCCACCGAGTCATGAAGGGTCATAGAGCTTTCAATAACATCAAAAACCTTCGCATCAATGAAAGATGGACCGGAAACAAAGAAGAAATTAAGATGGGTATCGCAAATCATTTTATGACCACTTTCAAGGAGATCTCAAACAACCGTCTTAGGATCAAAATATGTGCCTAAAGCGTATTGACGAGAATGCTTGTATTTGGTTGGAAAGATCTTTTAGTGAAGAGGAAGTGAAGAATGCAATTAAAGGGTTGGGAATTGATCGGACGCCGGGTCCGGATGGATATCCTATGAAGTTTTATATTGTTTGTTGGGATTTCCTCAAAGAAGACTTGATGAAGGTTTTTGAAGAATTTCATAAAGATAATGTGCTACATTCGTCGTTAAAAAATAACTTCGTTGTCTTATACCCAAGAGGGCGGGTGTGGAGGAAGTAAAAGATTTTCGGCCTATTAGCCTTATTGGGAGTGTGTACAAAATAATCTCAAAGGTTTTGGCGGAGCGCTTAAAGGTATATCTTCCTTATATAATCTCCCCGTCTCAATCTAGCTTTATTAAAGGAAGACAAATTCTTGATGGAATTTTGATAGCAAATGAATGTGTGGATTATAGACTACGCTAAAACTTACCGGGGTTGGTTTGTAAACTTGATTTTGAGAAAGCGTTTGATAATGTGAATTGGAATTTCCTAAATGAAGTTTTATACAAAATGGGGTTTGGTGGTGTTTGGAGGGCTTGGATTAGAAATTGCTCATCCTTTCCCAAGTTCTCGGTTCTTGTTAATGGGTCGTCTTATGGATATTTCGGTAGTGAAAAGGGTCTTCGTCAAGGGGACCCACTCTCTCCTTTTATTTTCACTATTGTTGGTGAATTATTAAGTTGTATGTTGAACAAAACTCAAGATTGCGAGCAAATTTTGGGTTTTTTGGTCAAGAAAGGGGGAACAAAAATAAATCATTTGCAATTTGCCGATGATACTATAATTTTTCTTAAGGCAAAGACAAAACAAGTTGATGCCCTACGTTATTTACTTCTTTGCTTCGAACTAACTTCGAGTTTGAAAATATTTTTTTCCAAGAGTAGCTTATACGGGGTCGTGGTCGAAGAGGGAGTTGAAACTTTTGCGAACATGTTGGGTTGCAAGTATGCTAGTTTTCCTAGTATTTATCTTGGTCTTCCATTGGGAGATAAGGTAGAAGGTACTCAAAAATGGGAAAATACTCTCCAAATTTGCTCGAAAAGAATTACTTCTTGGCACGGAAAATCAATAGCAAAAGGAGGTAAGCTAACTCTCATCAAAAGTATTCTAGTTAGTTTACCAATTTATTTCCTCTCCATTTTTCTTGCTCCATGCCCCATAACGAAGAAAATCGATAAATTGGTGAGAAACTTCTTATGGGATGATGGTCAAAATAAGAAAAGAATACACAATATTGGTTGGACTTTGGTTTCAAAACCAAAGAATAAAGGTGGTCTTGGCATAAGAAGAACCAAGCAAGTGAATTCGGCTTTGTTACAAAAATGGTGGTGGCACTTTGGCATAGAGAAAGATTCGTTGTGGTGGAAGATTATAGTTGAAAAATTTGGCGAAACTACTTCCGGATGGGAAACCCTCCAACCAAAAGGATCAAAAGGTGGGAGCTTTTGGTATAATATATATAAAGAGCTCAAGAACTTCAACAAAAATATTAGATTTAAGATAGGTGCGGGCAAGGAAACTAGATTTTGGGAAGATTATTGGCTCGGTGAAGGTAGATTATGTGATTTGTTTCCTTTGGCTTACAATGCTTCAAAGACTAAGGAGTTTGTGGTGGCAAGCAAGTATGAAGTGGTTGATGGTGTCTTGAGATGGAGGTTTATGTCTAGACAAAGATACTATCAAACCCTTTCAAGTGAAGTTTTATCCATACCAAATTTTCTTTCTTCCATCTCTATTCAAGAAGGCGTCCCGGATAGCCGTCTTTGGGTCGGAAATGATCATGGCCATTACACGGTCAAGGATGGTATTAGGAATGAAGAAGATCAAGGTGAGTCTTTTCCAACCGACGTCATATGGAACCGTAAATACCTTCATAAAATTAATTTTTTTCTTTGGATACTCTCTCATGATAGGATAATGACAAAGGATAAATTACGAAGAAGGGGTATGAATGTTTCGAGCTTATGTTTCTTTTGTGGAGAAGAGGATAAAAATAGCTCGCATCTATTTTATGATTGTTGGAGGACCCGGAGAATTTGGGATTACTTTGCGTAAGGCTTTAGTAGTCGTTGGACTTATAACTCGAATGTCACCATGAATGTTAAATCTTGGAGCTTTAATTGGGGAGACGAAAGACTTAGCCGAATATGGAACAACATACCGGTCACAATATGGTGGTGCATATGCAAAGAGCGAAATGCAAGAGTATTTGAAAACAAAACGAGAAGTTTGGTAACCCTCATTAGAAATGTTAAACTTCAAGCGTTCTTTTGGGCCGAATCAAACACAAGGATGTTATGCCTAACTGCAAATATGGTGATCGCTCTATGGGATTCCTTATTTCGCTACTTTTGATTTTGTTTTTACACTTCAATACCGGTTTTTAATGGTTTATAGTTGTTTTTACTCACATTTGTATTCATTGGGTTGAGGTACCCCTCTTAAGTACCTTCTCTTTTCAATGAATATCCACTTTTCCGAATAAAAAAAAAATAATTAATCTTTCTTAGATACAAAAACCAACAAACAAACAACCCAACAGAATTATGGTTCCATTCAGAAAACAAAATGGATCAAAATGTAAAGACTTTTCATTGATTTGACAATCATATTCAAGAGGAACAAGGGGTTTTAATGCATTCAACATCAAGAGTATATGATCAAATATAACTGATTTTACTGCTTTTGGTTATATTTTTATGTGTTTTTTCCCTGTGATTAAATCTGTCATATGTAGTCCTAAAAAAAGTTTCCTTATTTATTTTGTATAATAATTAATAATCCCATAAAAACAAGACAACCAACCAAAAAATAAAAAAAATGAATAAAGTAGTATATGGAGATGGATTATCTAAGAATATTTTTTCCTTATATTTAGAACAACTTTCTAATCCACACCTTCAATGATAACTTTGCTGAAGTTCATATCTTAAGCCAGTGTAGTAGTTAGAAGGGTCCCTGAAGCTTCTGCAGTTGTGGGGCTAGTATCGCCTGGACCAGTCTTGGCTATAAGAAATTTCCCCTGTTTGTCTCTAGATACACTTGCACAAACAACATCTCCACTTTTCCATGCTGCATTTACATTGATCTTGACGACATCCAAAGGTGGTGGACACCATTGTTGAGGTCTGAAGGAAGGTAGAGTTAGAATATTGCTGACTGGGGAGGCAGGTTCATCTAAATCCTCGTGGTAGTAGTACATATTAAACTAGTATATCCCATGAGAAATGAATGAGTGGATATTAATATTTTTCTTCACAAAAGATAAATGGTCGAGGTGTCAAACTCTCAAAAATATATTCCTTACTTTTCTTACACTAACTAGTAGAATAATGATAAATAGGTTCGTTCCTAAGGGAGCGTTGAGTAAAAGTTGTAGATTAAATTTATGAAAATAAGCTAATGCAAAGATATGAAAACAAATAAAAGATTGCAAATATGAGGATGAGAATGATTAAGGAGTCTTTCTCCACTAGTGAACATGAATCAAGCAGAATCTTCTTCCAAATACGTTTACTAAAAACCCTAGATAAGTGTTGAGTTCAACGAGTCTTTTAGACTCCAAGGTCACTTTGTAGAATAAGTTTTTACTCTTTTTTATCCAATCAAGCCACTTTGAATAAGCTCTCTAGTGTAACTCAACCAACCGGTATTTCTATGAGTCAGGAGGATCCTAACCACATGCTCGTAAGTTCGACATGTTAACTTAGGGTTATCTTCTACACAATTAAATCCACAACATCCCATTCCACCGTTGATGTTTTGCTACTTGTGGTTAAATCACCGTAACAATTACAGATTAAGGTGTTATAATCTAGCATTAGTTTTGCAAACAAGATATTCAACTGGCCACTTGAACACTGGAAAACAATCCATGGTCAAAAACTCGGTAAAAGACAAAAAATAACTCAATATTAAAAAAAAAGAATTAACTTGAATAAATCATATCACATAGTTTTGGAGTCATCCCTAATCAAATAAAACTAGCTAGACGTATTGGATTTATAAATAAAAGAAATGATATAAAACAAGATTGTAAAACCAACTAAACCAAAAGCAGGTGGAATGGTGTTGTTGTATTGTCGTTGTCATGAGCTCTGGCCTATAACCGAATGTGAGTTGATGGAGATGTGATCGTATGGCCCAGATCCTGGTGGTGGATGGAGTTGCGAAGGTGTTGTGAATTGCACCTTGTTTGTTTATTTCTATCTCAATTGACCTATCTGGATCTGACTCGGTATACCTGACTCATCTGGATCCGACTGAATCAGGTCTGACTCCAAAAATATGTTTGTTTTTCTTATCAAATATGACTCATCTGAATGGAAAATTTGGGATATAATTACCCTTATGTGTGATCAATAATCATTTTCTAGAGTGAGAGGAAAGACTCACACCGGAGAGTTTAAATGAAATACTTGTCGTTAAGTTGTAAATGAAATGATGCCGATAATGATATGACTTGATATTTTGTCAGAGGGTCTAGCCATGGATTGTAGAGGTTTCGATAGACACAATCATTATGATTATAACATAATGCAATATCAATTCATTATTTGTCTGATACCAAAAGCTTGGTTATTGTACAAAGCAAACAAAACATCTTTAAACAAAACCAAACTAATGCAAAAATTACAAGGAACATTTATTCTTAGGCATTTTGACAAACACATAAAGTTCACAAACCTAATTTTGTTAAAGCTTCCAATACATAAGCCATAAAATAACTAGAATCTAGAACACTTTCATAATCCATACCCTTTGCTCAAACCCTAAAATAATTAAAACCCATTACAGAAAAACATTAGTACGCTAAAAAAAATCAAACAAAAAACCCTAGAAAACAACAAAACTATAAAGATTATTCAAAAAAAACACATATAAGTAACCTGATTTTGTGAAAAACTCGGCAACTATCAATCTGGTACAAATTAAAACTCTAATTCTAAGGTTTTTGAATCGTACAAATCAGGTGGAAGGATTTCTAATCGTTTGTGAGAGCGATTTTACGTTTCTTTTTTTATATTTTTTTAAATACTGTAAAAGTTTGTGTGTTAGCTCATGAGGGTAAAATTCGTCTATCCATTCGAGTCAGAGATGGACTAGTCCATTCAGGTATGTTTTTGTACCTTACTCAAAAGCAGCCGAGTCAGAGGTAAACTTCGAGTCAGAGAGCGAGTCGGGTATTTCAAAATTATAAAAACAAACAGTCTGAAATCTGACTCAGGCCGAGTCAGGGGCCGAGTCAGTGAAAAACAAATAAGGTACTAGTATGGATGGAGGAGTGCTGACTTGATGGCTATGAAGTGGATGGAATTGATGGTGTTGTGAAAGTGGGGTTATATAGGTTGTAGATGGTCGTTGAATTTGGAGAGGAGTACAAGCTCATCTCTTTGGGATATTTCAGCGAACAATTAATGTGCAGATTGTGGTGTGTCGATAGATGTCCTTTGTTGTACATACTACTGGTTCTTATATACTCCTTCCCTGTAGAATAAAATTCCAATACAAACACCATATTCTTAATTCAACACAAACTCTAACCATTCCAAAAATAAGCCATATATCATTAATCAACGACAACAAACCCACTTCCTAACTATTTTTCCGGTGAACAAACTCTGAACAACTCTCAATCCAGCTCAATTATTTCCTTTTTTTACTTTAAATTCCTCTTCTTGTTTTTCCAGCAAAACCCATTCTCTGAATCCTACAGAGACTCCTAAATCTGCAATAAACTCGGTTCAACCTAAACCCATCAATAGCTTCATCTTCTCACCCGATTTTCCGGCCACAACTCACTCGAGTTTACTGCCATAACCACCAGTGACCTTCTTTCGTTCTCTGTTTCTTTCTTATTTGTTTACAACTATCTCAGTTACAAATCCAAGTCCCAAAATGGTGTGAACCCTTTTATATTTCATCTTCAAATTACAACGAAAACTCGAGATACTTCATTGGTTCCTTCTAATCTTTTTCCCTTCTCGATGCCATTCTTATTTTCTCTGCCACAATTCTTTCTCGACTGATTTCATCACCTTTCATGGCAGCGGCAAATTCTTCCTGCCTAACAAATCCCCCCTAAACCTTATCATTACAGGATCGAATAAGAGTTGATTGTGTTTGTCACGACCTAGTTTCTAGGTCTAAAGAAAAGTGGATGGTCCTGAATAATAGCTCGTATGCCTTTAGAGTTGAACTCCCTTTAGCATATCTTGCATAAAACTATATACCTCTCCCTAGTAATTCTCTACTTCCTTAGTAAAACTGGATGCCCCTAGTAATTCTCTGTTTTAAAGCATGAAAAACTTTTGTGTTCGCTAGTTTTGCGCCCATCAACACATAATTACTCCGAACAATGTCATAGGCTCCCATTTGTCTTCTTTCAAGTTGCATGACTCCAAAGTACCTACAAAACTCAAATCAAGCGTAATATACCAAAAATAAAAAGAAAATAACTAAGAAAAGCATAGAAATTTGATAATAAAAGAATATATTTTATGCACATATCAACAAACTATTTCTTGCTTTCCAAATTTCCCATAACATAATGTTTTAGGGTGAAAAAAAATGTACTGCAAATGGTACTTTCTGCAGGTTCGAGAGATCAAAATCGAACAAGACGAGCCTAAACCAAGAAAGGGATGTTCACGTCTTACTTCAGTCACAAAGGTAGAGATGATGGGTTGATCTTAGGGGAGGGAATCAAAGAAGGATAAGAAATCATTGTATGATGGAAAGTGATGGCGTGTATTTGAAGGCTAGATTTATGACTATAAATCTAGATTATCTCTATGAAAGATCTTTGTTTTGTTCTTAATTCTTGTTTCGAATAGATGAAGATATTTATTTTATATTATAATGATAAAACACACTGATTTCTCGTATGTTGTGGAAGTTATGAAGATAAGGAGAAGTGATAATCGTGGAGATTGTAGTAGAGTCATGTCCGATAAGTCAAGAGGACTGCATGACCACTACTCCTCATCCTCTTAACTGCTCTTAACTATTCCACTACTTATTACCTTATCGCCGTGGAAGTGTTGCCATATTGCATGTTGTTGTAGACCGTCATACCAATACCCCAATGAGAATCCCTCCATGTGATGTATTCAATATCTCGTAGAAAAGTAGTAAAGTGATGGACTATTACTATTTTGATTAAGGTAAGTCAATAACCTGCTAAATTAGTGAGACAAGTCTCTTAGTTTACTAATTATTTAAATAGATTGATCAGTGTCAAGTCTAGTTAAAATGGTAAGTTTAGTAGTCATGTAATAACTTAGAAGTAGCATGGCATAAATTTAGAAATATTAAAAGTCAGTGATTTATAGAAGTCCTCGAGAACAAAGGTAGAGTTGGCGCTGGCATTAGGCCAGCGCTATGAGTTATTGTACGTCCCTGAGGGACGGTGCAGTGAGAGTCACGCACCCTCAGGGACGGGAGAGGCTGAAGCTATCTCCAGGATAGCGTCGTAGGAATTCTCGCGCTGGTATTAGGCCATCACCATGACGCATCCCTGAGGAACGGTCTTCAAAGAAGGAAGGAGTGAGATGGCCATATCTTGAAGCTATCACCATGAGAATATTGGTGCTGGCACTAGGCTAGCGCCAAAGTTGTGACGTATCCCTGAGGGATGTTAGCTTACATAGAGGCGCTCCCCTGGGGACGGGAAGATATTGTCACTAACTTGGAACTAGCGCCATGGACATGATGGCGCTGGCGCCATGAAACGCTTCCTCGAGGACCGACCATGACGCATGCTCGAGGATCGGCTAGGGGGTCAATGTCGCTTCCTCGAGGGATGACTTTCGAGACATGGTGCGTCCTCGAGGATCGAATGTTGGATTGCTATCCTTGAGAATCAGTCATGGAATTAGGCTGCATTCTTGAGTACTGATCATCAAATTGAGTTGTGTCTTCGAGAACATGGCATTAAGCTAGGATGCGTCTTCAAGGATCATGCATCAATTATTCCCATAATGTAGCTTATTTAGATGTTGTTTGAACATTGATGCACGTTCGATGACAAATTCAAGGAATTTAGCCATGAAAGTTATGCGACTTGAGACTATTTCGACATGACATACATATTATACATATTTAGAGAGGCTACGGGATCAATATAGAACGACTGCAGTTATTTGTATAGACAATATTTTTAATTCTCTTGTGGATCATATGTAGAGATACAATGTTTCATATTTTGTTATAGAGTTAGAAATATGCGCGATATTTCTATGTTTCTGTTTTTGGGCAGAGTGCAATTTTATAATTCTAGCCCTTGTCAAAAATCCACCATCACCATTAAGTCCCCTGCACAGTGAGGAACAGTAATGTTTCACAGTAAGCACTAAATGGTGACAATATACTTCTAATGTTAATATAAAGTCAGAAATTCAGAAATTCAATACTTGGTGTTGTGAGAAGACCTGATTCTGCTTTGAGGACGTTGTTACGAGAGCATGTTCAGTCCTTGAGTACGTTGTTTTTCCTTAGTGCCTAACTGATCAAGCGAGGCTGTTGCTAATTGAATTGGCAAAAAAAATAATTATTAGGTAAAACTAAGGTTTCCCAATTTTACTCCCATATCATATACATATGTACGCATACATATCATGATGATACTGAGAGTATCACCTTTTTCTTTTAAGCAAAGCCTATCTCCATTATTGCTCTTCCGAGGCGAATTTATTCTCCAATCATAGCATTAATAATATCAATAAGCTTAACCACGTAATCCAGGGTGTGACATACCAGAAAATTTTCGCTTCCAATGGGTCGGGTTTTGACCTATTTGGCCAGCTCCAACTTCCTAATACGCCACTCATGAAAACATGCTTCCAAATTTTTCTGGCCAATTTGATTTTTCCCAAACAAATATTCATCGATTTATCCAAATTGCTTTATAAGCAGGCAACCACTGCTTTTATACTTCAAGGGTCATCGAATCCTACATATGATTCCGTTCGTTATATTGTGAAGATACAATATCTCCTGCCAGAGTAGTCGGATACCAGCCATTGTTACATCTAACGGTCTTCTGGGTTGCCTACCCGTAGGTGGGAACCAATTAAGGCCTGACACACACACGGTATCACAGGGGGATGGACAGTGCCAATGTTGGGGTAGTCAGATACTAGCCACCGTTACAACTAACAGTCTTCCGGGTAGCCACTCGTAGGTGGGAGTCCCAGTGGTCCTGACATTTAACAACACTAGGTCAAACTCAACATACCATTTTTTACAAATGATATGAACTACTCAAGAGAGTTAGTAATCATTTCCAGATCAATGGTATGAACTGTCATCATAAACATCAACCATTCTTCTCAGATGATTTGAATTGCCTCTAAATGGAAACAACCATCTCCAAATATCATTTGGTGATATGAATTGGTATCCAACAATAACCCTTCATTTCTCATTAGATGATATGAACAATCTCGAAGAGGTTACAATCATCTTTCAAGGTAGTATGAACAGCTAGTAGACTAACTGCAATTACCTCCTACCAACAACATAAATTGCTAAGATTGCAATCATCTCCGAGTAGATGGTATGAACTGCTCGGCAGTAACCAACTCTTTCCCGACGATATGAACAACCTTAAGGAGTTATGATGAACCGCAAAGCGGCTGCTTACGTACCCTCTCGGTAGCTCAAAAGGATCAAACACGAGCATAGTTCGTCATGTTTGTATATATAATATGAACTGGCAACAATGGTAGCAACTATCTATTACCAGATATCAAGTAAACTAATTCCACTTATAATGAACATAGTCAAATACGAGCATGCCAATAGTATTTAAAATGTACTAAAACACTTAAATGATAAAAGGTGTCCAACATATTTAGTTATAACCAAAAACATTATCCAATCATCATACCTAGTCAAGCACATCAAATGAATTTCAATCTGTCTTAAGTTATTGTCCCTTTTACTGTGTAATATCCACTCAAGCATCTTTAATTATTCTCGCATCCATGAACCAATAGATACACCTTCAAGATAACAAACACAATCAAACCAACAACTATAAACGCACATCGTAGAATAAAGTTATTCCCTATCCATCCAACATAAAGGACACACAAACAGAAATTCTCAATTATTCATACACACGACACAGAACATCAAAACTTAGAAAACGACGACACCATTTTTTCAGTACCCATAAAAGTGCTACAAATTAACTTCACCATATATCTAAGATAGCACAAGACTTGAACACACCATTTTTCAGTACCCATAAAAATGCCACAAATTAACTTCACCATATATCTAAGATAACACAAGACTTGAACTCCAGAAAAATATCCATTAGATGGCCATTGAGAAAATTACGTTAAAATAATGTAAATCCTCTTTTCAACTTAATTGGAATTTTACTATCCATTTCTCCAAAATGCCTAAGCTAAACTAGATGGCAACTAAATTTATGATATAAAAACATCTCCTTTATGCATCAGTACAACCACTCACGATAAAGAAAAAGAAATCATATGTACTTGATTACAAGAGGGTGTAAAAGAGATCAAAAATGCAACAGTCCGTGAAGATGAGATACACTAACAGCATATTAAAATGCTTACAAGAACTAAAGGAATTAATGAAGTAAAGAAGCATTCATGTCAATACAAAATTAGAATTTATAGTTTTTCGATACGTAGGTCCAACAGAATTATTTAGATCAAGTCCAAAAACAACACACAATATTGATATTATATTCTACCAAGGAGAGGAATAGTTATGATAACATCAAATAATCTAAGTCAGACTACTGTGTCCTTGACTTCCAAATGATATCATGCCATTCATTTTCTATACCATTTAGACTTGATTGTTAACGAGATACTAACCCAATTATTATGACTACATTAGTTGTAGCTATATAACCAACATTAATTGTGTGAGGGTATTAAATCCCAAACTACACGTGGTCCAATATTATGGAAGGAGCATCAGATTGCAATAAAATGAGAAACATTAAAACAAAGCTTTATAAGAAGTACTGAAACAGACAACTTCGTTGCATGATCGACACGTGGGCTGCGGGAAAGTATGACACACTGCTCAAAACAGATAGTTTTGTTGCTTCACTGACAACATAAGTTGCGGGAAAGCATGACATAGTAAAGGAAACTGACAAATATCGGTGCATGAGAGACACGTTTCAACTGTACAGGCTGCGGAACAAAAGAAACTAAAGCATGACAAGTCACTTTCAATAGCCACATGTCAGACATGCCATTATTCAAATAAGACCGCAACGTTCATCCAAATCCAGAAACAACAATTTGAGTATAAATCCGCAGAGGAGGTGCAGTGTACTAAGCGAGAAACCAAGGAAAACACGAAGTACGCAAATCGAATCTTGCAGGAAAAACAAATATATCTTGCGGGATTACACTTCACTCCAAGGACTGGATAAGAACAAATAGGTGGAAAGTTAGATTGGAGGGACCCATGAAATTGGCTATAAATACCAAACTCTCAAACAGGAAGAGGGATGGGAAAAATTTGGTTAGAATTGGACATAAGGCATAGGATAAAAGCAAAGAGTTTAGGTATGAGACTTGTGTAAATTTCATAGTATAGTTGTTCTTTCATTAATCTGATTTTAATCATATAGCAAAATTTCTTTCTGTAACATAT
>JAJJMC010010567.1:1137312-1184989 GCA_023531435.1 Papaver californicum | reverse complement strand
GACAATTTGATTGTTGAACCACGTTAAATATTTGTGTTGATTCATGTACAATTTCTTATATTTATTGCTAATATGTTCTAAGTGTTAATATGAAAGAATTTCATTTTAAGATATCTGATTTCATTATGTTCAAACTATGGTGGTTGTGATCCAAAGACGCTAGATTTTTGGTAATCACAAGTTGTATCAAATTCCTCAAATATATACGTGGTTTACCCTAAGCTAAGGAACATATTTATCATTACAAAAATGAGCAATTACAAATAATATGAGCTGGTTGGTGTACTGTTAGTACCTTGCATATATAGTATTAGTTCAAAAATAAAATATTTGAAATGCATCAAAATCTCAATTAAAGCTTCTTAAATTTCTATCGGATACTTCAGACAGTGGGTCAAAAGGTGTAACACAAATTTATTAAATATATTTGAATAAATATCAACAATCACTTGTAACCAAGACTGATGCTAGAAAGAAAAACTCACATCATATAATTCTCTTTGAACATAAAAATTCATAAAGAAAAGAAATGTGTATAGGAAGGAATAAAAACCTTTAACCCCTTTTCCTTCTTTCAGGAATTTTATCGAACAGGTTGTGGGCATCTGGTTCTTGGTGAAAAGATCCCTTTGTTGTATATAACCCTTTCTTTTCCATCTCATTCCCTGCAAGTTTCGAAATGGTAGACAACCCACCAATCCAAGTAATACTAGGACCCCAAAGACATTATTAATACAAACCAATCATCACCATAAACCATATGCAATAACTTACAATTTGGTTGTTTTCTCACTGATTTGAAAGTTCAAAACCCTTACGATTTTGTACCCAGACAAAGACACAATATTTCTAAACCTAAGAACTTTAAAACCTCTTTAAATTGTACCGCTGTGTCATCGTTACAAAAAGGAAGCAGCATCAAATATGGACTGATTTTCACAGCCAAGAACTCAGGGAAAAACCTAGACTCTCCTCCACATACTTTATCCAAATAAGCTTCCAATTTGCTTAAAACTCTAGTTCAACAAGAACCCAACATTATTATAGTGCCAAGACTCTTAACAACTCTTGAATCTAGCCCATACACCACCTATTTGAATCGCAATAACATCATCGTCCTCAACAAATTTTCTCGCACAAGTTCTCTAAACCATGATAGCTCAACCTCCATAAATTTATTACCATATGTTCCTTCTCTCAGGTTTAATACAACCACTCTCTGAATTATCATTTTTATTTTTTTTGAAAGAGAAAGAAGGAAATCAAAGACGAAGGGAGAAGAAGGGAAAACAGACTCTCTCGTTTCTTAAACTTTTTATGTTTTAAACAAAGCACGATTTGCATGACAATGCTAAGCCCAGTGTTAAAAATTAAGGAAAGGTGTAGACATGTGTCTATCTCCATGCATAACTATTTAGGCACCTAACAGTTTAGCATAAGGAAAACTTCTTATTTCACCACTAACAATTATAATTCAGGCAACCTATAAAAGTGTAAACGACACTTGAGTGTTATAGTTTTAAACACTGTCAGTGAAGAATTCAACTAATGGGTTTAATTAAACCCTTGCAAAAGTTTGGAGTCACACAGGTCCTTGGGTAACTCTCTTTTATTTGTATATTGTTCTTTTATTATTGATGTATTGATAAACGTCTAGTTACTTCTGTTTGAATAAATCATGGCATTTCCTGATCGAAACCGTGACTCTGAATCCTCGGGTAAGAAAATGAATCATATAAACAAAAGAGTGAAGATGACCTCTCCTGAAGAAATACAATCCAAAATTAATAATTCCCTGGGTAAAGTTACAAGGCTTGTACGGGGCATGCCTCTTAATCGCTTGAAAATATAACATGATTGTGCTCTTGATCTTATGTTTGCAATTAGTGCGATGGAGGGATCTGGGCGCCAAGAAGAATTGGCAAGGAAAAATATGGAGGACGAAGAACTCCAAACCTATCATCAGAAGTAATTTTTATGGACGAATGTGAGGATTGTACAAACAGAGCGACAAGAGCGAAGTATTCGTGCCATGGTCTGGCTTCATATTATGATGCAGATGAATACTCTTTTGACTAGGAGCCTATAGGGCATGAACCCGAGCTTTTTCCCCAAAACACTAGATCAGAGCAATTATCTCAAGCTGATTTTGAACTTAAATCTACTGAAGATGATTATCACGACAGATAGATGGGATCTATCGACCCTGCATATGATGAGGATCCCGAAGAAGACTCGGAGGAAGATCCTGATGAAATTCCAAAAGAAGACTCTGAGGAAGACCCAGAAGAAGATTCCGAAGAATACCCAGAAGAAGAAGGAGATGAACGAGAATCCGATAAAGAGGGTAACGATGAATATGAGTCTGATTCAGATTCCCAGTCCTATGATTAAACTCAGCATACTCCTTTTGTCGTAGTGCATAGTTGCTTTGTTTACATACTTTATGATTCGTAGGTACTCTTTTAAAGTAAAACACTTTCATGTCTGGCATGGCCGTTTTGATGGAGCCAAGACTTTCTTTAGCACCTTTATTGTTATTAACTTGCATTAATATCTTCATACTCCTATGATGACTGACCTAATGAATCTATTCATGGACTTATGCAGAATTTTACCAATTTTCGTCATTAGAAAAATTCAGAATATAGTGCCCGGGAAAAATGCTCTAGAATCTTCATATAATATCAGTTTTTTGTGGTTGACCTTGGTATCTTGGTCAGAAAAGAATTTTCTACATCATACTATGGAGAACGACTATTCGTAGGTTGGAGATTTAAAATGAAAGAAGAATATTTGTGAGGAAATGAGGTTAACTTTTGAAGGCTTTTTTGGTTTTGAATCTTTGTGTATTTCATAAGTTTAGGGTCTTTAGATGAGCGAGTTTTTGGTTATCGATTCACAAAAGATTCTCTTTCTAAAACACTGACATTTGTATTTGATTAATAGAATTTGAAATCCTAAGGATGCATGCAGAGATTTTTGCAAGCATTTTTGGAGGACTTATAAATACTACATGAAAATAGGGAAATTTTGGAGTATTCATACTTTAAAAGCTTTGAGCCATTTGTCGTGTATAACTGCTGCAATAGGCTCACTCTTTTGTGGTGATCAACTTGTAATAGCCGTCGGGAGTAGCCTTGAAGACCATGTATGGTCCTTCCCAATTGGAGTAACGACGATGCCTCTATGTTCATAACTGAACTTTTTTCTAAGGTACTTTTAAACCTGTTAAGGCTTCAAAGATCAACATCACTTCAAAAGCAATTGCAATAAGAAAAATTAAATTATCGCTTGTCCCTAGCTCTTGAAAGACAAAATATCCAAGATTTGTTTCATGTTAAATGTCATCCTTTTAAACTCTTCTTTATGGGAAATTTAATATCTCAGAATTCGCCTTAAATGAGAATTTTGTTCTATCTTGTACCAAATAATCTTCTGCAGATGAACAACACTTTAAAATTATCAAAATGTGTAAATAAAATCTCTACTTCAATGCTAATCAAAATAAAAAATAAAAAATCTACCCCACAAGGTAGAGCATTGCACGGTCAAACTCACAAGTTTTGGTATGTCAAGCTTGTTTTCAATGTTCGGCGAACATAACTATATTTTGATCTACAGTATGATAAAGTCATTCTTGGACTAGGATTAGAGCATGGTAGTTTGAGTATCATAATTCACCAAATAAACCTTGAAGATTAAAGACTAAAGAACAACGAAGACATTTGCGCGTACTTCATCAACAAAGGTATGTGAAGACCGACTATCCTATTTACTCATTATTTCTATCATTTTATCTACTGAGACAATGTCGTATGGATTTTTTATAATTGATGAATTGCAAACAACAAGTTTCGGGTTCAAGCTTGTACTTGAACAATTTTTGAAACATGAATTCAAGCAATGGATGTTCATAGGTTTATCGCTTTTGAGGTTGAGAACAATTTATTGGTCAAGAAACTATGTCTGCAAAAGTATAAACCTAATAACGTCAAGTATTACCAAATTTTGAAAACTTATATTTCAGTTGATAAGTGTTTAATTTACATGTTCTTAGTGTCAACTCCATACATGTTTTAGTTAGATTTCTTGCATATTACCTTGTGTTACTCATGTTTTCTATGTTATTTGTTTTATGAGGTGAATCATCCTAAGAAGAGTGTAAATGGCTACAAAAGTGCTACGAAGTAAATTACTCAACGTATCTAAGTGTCTTAATTCAATAGAAGTGGAGGAGACACGACGTAAAGGGGTAAAAAATGTCCAAAACACATGAACAACCCAAAGGAAAGGATATGAACCTCAAAATTCATGAGTTCGTGAACACATATTGAAGAGAACGAAGATATGAATCCAACGCGAAAAGTGTGAGGTCATTCCGAGGTCGGACAAAGAAGTTATGGACAAAATTGTGAGATGCAAAAAGACAGGAAAATAACCATGACGACTCTAATTACGAACATGATGACTCTTGAGATTTTTCGGGCATAATGGGGTTGAATTTGGTCCCTAAAGTCGCCAGGATCCTAGAAAACAATCATGCTGACTCTTCGAACTTTCCACACATATAATTTGAGCAGTTTTTGGTGTTTAAAGTCGTTAAGGTCGTGGCAAAGAACCGTGACGACTGTGGCTGACGTGAAAGACAAGTTTTGACCTGTTTTTGACTTCTAAAAGGAGGAATCCCAGTCCCGAGAGGATTCTAATCCCTAGGTTTTGTGGATACTATATAAGGACACCCCCAAGTTATTAAGAAGATGGCGGAATTGCCTTGACACGCCAACCAGATGGCGGAATTGCCTAGAGGCGCTAACTTGAAAGCGGATTTTCCTAGAGGCACCAACCAGAAAGCGGATTTGCTTAGAGGCGCCAAACAGTTAGCGGATTTGCCTTAGAGGCGCCAACCAGTTGGCGTTTTTTTTCTAAGTGATGTCGATGGATGTCACTTCCCTTTGTTTTATTTATTTGTAAAAATACGAATAAAATATATATAAGGAGGGAGCTTTGCTTGAATGTGCATAAGCGGTAATGCACATATATATACGATGTGGCCTACACGTTGGAGCATACTTGATGTTTAAGCATCAATATGCTTGTACCTTAGCCCATAAAGCTTGAATTATGCGAAAGCATCATTCAATCATGTTGCGTCCTCGAGAACATATATTTGTATAGAAAATAGCGATAGTTATGCACAAACTAGTGCATACCTTGCAAAAGTCCTTCGGCCTAATCTAGGATTTACTTGGCCTTTGGCCTTGCGATGAAGTTGGAATAGATGTTAGATTTCCTTAATAGGCTTAAGTTGGTTGTTCCTTTCGAATTGACACTTTGTTGAACTACAGGCATGCTTGACCCCTTCAAGGTACGGGTTGGGTACGTAGGCAGCCGCAATGCAATGCATTGAGGTGTAACACCTTGTCGCTCATATTATCTAATTTAGAGGTGATTGCGACATTATGGTAACTCGTATCATCTGGCTTGGCAATGCTAGGTCAAGAGATGATTGTTGCCACACATGATGAGGTAGTTGCTATTCCATTCGATAGATTATTCATACTTCCTAGCGACCCTTATGGCATGTAATGACATGTACCTAGATGTTAAACCCTTGGCAAGAGCAAGACCAGTGCAGACTCCAGCGTATGATCGAAACTGAATTGATGAAGCGAAAAATTAGGCTTGAAATGGCCTAGGTGCTAGTCCAATGCATGAGTTAGGCCAGGATAATGATCATAATTATGTGATGCTTGCCAAAGGAATTCACCATTGTCTTTATTGGTCATGTACCCTTTATAGAATAAGGGTGAGTTGGAACGATATGGAAACTACGTTCCGAGTATCATGCTTTCAAAACATGCTTGGAAAGGCAGATGTACCTGCATATGACAACAAGAAATTAAGCTTTAAGATCCGGTTACTATCTTCTAAGCCGCATATCGGGGAGTTCTAGCCTGCCCGGCGCATAGCGCTGGAGGCGGAATTTTCCGGTCCGTGACACCAGCCCTAGCCTTTTCTCATATTAGCTCTAAATTATCACAAGCCACTTGTCTTAGCGCCGCACTGGCACTAGTTAGCCATAATAACGCTAAAAGCACTAACTTTCCTGGCGATAAAAACTAGCACCCGAGAGGTGCTAACTAACTAAAATGGTCTTAGATAACATATTTTATCCTAATAAGGCCTTAGCCAATGTATCATCACCTTGGCACCTAAATTCTAGCGACAAAAGCACTAAACCTTAGATCGTGAAACCCTTGGTCGTGGCGCCCTTGCTCGGCCTGTACCACCCTTGGCTCCTCCTCTGTGTTAGTATGCCTTGGCACCCTTGGCTCCCCCTCCGGGTCACTAGCCTTAGCTCCCTTCGCTCCTCCTCGGCGTTGCATCCTCAGCGCCATGGATCCTAGATTATATGTGTCCTTAGCCAAAGGATAACATGCCTCATGATAGATAATACATATGAAGCTTCTCTGGCATGCCCCATAGGGGTCAACACGTCCCTAGCATCCTCCATGATTTAACCAATAAGTCTCAAGTTCTAGTACGCCCCTTGGCCTCACATATTCACACATAGCGACTTAGCCACATGTATGTTAGTGTTAAAACCTCAGTGCGAACTATACAATTGAAGTGCTAAATTCAATCCTCCTTGGTACTAGCTTTCTAGCCCTAGTACAATTAGTATTTGCCATAAGATGTTCATATTGGTCTTACTCCTGAGATGTTATCACATTAGCCTTTTGTACTAAAAGAATTAACACATTATTATTTTTGCTAAGTAGCTAGTGTTAGTTTTGCTAGCTACTTTTTAAAGAAATACGCCTTTCTTCTCAATATAGATCATACATTAAGTTTTATATGAATTCCAGCAGGTCTCTTTGCTCGAGGGGCCCTCTACAACATTTTTCCTCAAAAGACTCTTAGACTTAGATAAGTCGCTTCTAAGCTAATACTTAGTCATTAAATATGCCACATTACTTTCAAGAAAGTACATGGCCACTGAAATTCTCAGACTTGACAAAAATAAGTCTGACCATTAATCTAGTGAGGCATATCACTTCTCTCACCGACTTAGCAAGTCATTTGACTTTAGTTAATGAAAACCATAGTGGCTTATAACTCCACTATTTCCACGAGATACCAAATACAACATGGGTGGATTCACATTGGGGTATTGGTATGATGGTCTACGGCATCATGGGTGGTGACACAACCCCCACGAACAAGAAGGTAACAAGAAGTGGGCGGTTACAGATAAGTTGAAAGGATTAAGAGTAGTGGTCAGACAGGTCTTCCCTATTTTACCGGGATCCACCCCACTACAATCATCACTTCTCCATCTCTCCCTAACTTCCACGAGTTACGAGAATATCAGTTTGTCCTCTTCAAACTATAAATAGATGATTCTCATCTATTCGAAACAAGAAACAAGGAGACAACCACACAATCAGTCTGAAGAAATCAAAATCTACAGAATCAACGATTCCTCTATGGAGAATCCATTTTTTTTCATATACTAATGATATTTCTCAACCTTCTTTGCTTCCCTCCCCTAAGACCTACCCAAATCCTTTCCATCTTTGTAACCCAAGCGGGATGTGAACATCCATTTCTTAGTTTAGGCTCGTCCTGTTCGATCTTGATCTCTCGAACCTACTTGAAAGTACCACTTTTCAGTACATTTGTTTTCACCCAGATAAGATGATAAAGCCTGGGCCTTTTCGAATTGGAGACACGATTCTGAAAGTCACTAAGAAGACGCAGCTCCTTACATCAGTTCCTCTAGCTATCGAGGAAGAACCCTACATAATTACCAAGGCTCTACTAAGTGATCACTACAAGCTTATAAACTATGACAAGCCAGAAGGAGTAGTAATTCATGGAAAGTGGTTCAAGACTTGCAAGGCCTGAGTGCTTCACCAGTTTACTCTGAGTATTTCCCTATTTTATGCAATATTTATATTTCCTCTAAAATGAGTGCAATATTTCTACACTAATAGTTAGGTTTTCAAGTTTATCAATCAATTCAAATATCTCTATTTATTCAAAAAAAATAAAATAATAAAGGAGGCTATCTCTCTTCATAAATAACCTGTCAAAAACTTACCTACTCAAAATCCCAAAATAAAACCATAAATATGCTTCATAAATTCATAAAACTAGAAAAAATCCTTGAAAGTTGGCTCAGTCCCTACAGAATATTCCTTCTCCATCCTTCCAAGAGTCTCAATGCAAGATCCAACTCCTGGGAAAGCCTTTGAACTTCTTTTCTAGCATTGGTTACCGCCTCCAGATTATCAAGACCTCCTACTTCAGCGAAGTGTTCCCGCGTGGCTCCCAAACAACGAAGAACCATATGACGTTCAGACCATAACTCTCGACATTGCTTAGAACCGCCTCCCACTCTTCGAAGACCACATAAGAAACTTCATGCGAACAGAGTGAGAACATCTGTAACACCCTCAATTTTCGCATGACGCTTACTCATGGACGCGTCATGGCCTGGGTTAAAGCTTTATCCTAAGCTTATAAAGCTTACTCAGATATGCATTAGGGTGTGGATGCCTTGACCTCGAATTATAGTGTTAAGGCCCTATTACGCGTGATGCGTATTCGAGGAGGCATCATAGTGGTAAGGCACTATTATGCCGTGATGCATGACCCAATGCATCACCGAATCGAAGTTGCAAAAGTGAGAGCATCATAGTTCAAATGCACTATTATGTCGTGATGCATGATCCAATGCATCACCAAGCCGAAGTTGCATAAGTTGGAGCATTATAGTGATAAGGCACTATTATGCCGTGATACATGACCCAATGCATCACCGAATCGAAGTTGCGTAAGTGAGATCATCATAGTGCGAATGCACTACTATACTGTGATGCATGACCCAATGCATCACCGAGTCGAAGTTGCGTAAGTGAGAGCATCATAGTGCAAATGCACTATTATACCGTGATGCATGATCCAATGCATCACCAGGCCGAAGTTGCATAAGTTGGAGCATTATAGTGCTAAGGCAATATTATGCCGTGATGCATGACCCAATGCATCACCGAGTTGAAGTTGCGTAAGTGAGAGCATCATAGTGCAAATGCATTATTATGTCGTGATGCATGATCCAATGCATCACCAAGCCGAAGTTGCATAAGTTGGAGCATTATAGTGTTAAGGCACTATTATGCCGTGATGCATGAACCAATGCATCACCGAGTCAAAGTTGCATAAGTGAGAGCATCATAGTGCAAATGCATTATTATGCCGTGATGCATGATCCAATGCATCACCAAGCCGAAGTTGTACAAGTTGGAGCATTATAGTGCTAATGCACTATTATGCTGAGATGCATGACCCAATGTATGAACGAGCCGAAGTTGCGTAAGTAAGAGCATCATATTGCGAAGGCACTATTATGTCGTGATGCATGATTCAATGCATCACCGAGCCAATGTCTCTATTTGATGAACGCATCATAGTCCTAAGGCACTATTATTCCGTGATGCATTATTGAAAATACATCACCGAGCCACTAATGCATCACCGTGATGCATTAGAGTGTTTATTTGTAGCTTACCCGAGAATGTTTCAATCGGCTTTGGCAAGAAATCTTCATTTTCGGCCTTGCAGTCGATGGATGACACTTACCATTCAAATATTTATTTGTAGAAATGCAAATAAAACATATATAGGGAGGAAGTGTTGGTCCAATGTGCATGAGCGGTAATGCACATATAGCTGTGCGAAGTAGCCTATACGTTAGAGCCTACTTGATGCATAAGCATCAATATGTGGTAGCTTAATCGATGAAGCTTGAATGTGCATAATTGAGAATGTTTCGCTTGGCTTTGGCAAGAAATCTTCATTTCGGCCTTGCAGTCGATGGATGTCACTTAATATTCTTATATTTATTTGTAGAAATGCAAATAAAACATATATAGGGAGGAGGTGTTGGTCGAATGTGCATGAGCGGTAATGCACTTATAGCTATGCGATGTAGCTTATACGTTGGAGCATACTTGATGCATAAGCATCAATATGCTTGTAGCTTAACCGATGAAGCTTGAATGTGCATGAGCGGTAATGCAAATATAGCTATGCGATGTAGCCTATATGTTGGAGCATGCTTGATGCATAAGCATAAATATGTTTGTAGTTTAGCCCATAAGCTTGGATTATGCGAAAGCATCAATCACCCATGTTACGTACACGATAATGCATTATGCACAAGCTGGTGCGTACCTTGTGAAAGTCCTTTGGCCTATACGGTCTAGACTTTGCTTGGCCTTTGGCCTTGTAAAAAATTTGAAATCAATGTTGGCTTTTCCTTAATATGCTTAAGTTGCTAGTTCTTTTCGAATCGACCCTTTGATGAACTACGGTCATGCTTGATCCCATCAAGGTACGGGTTAGGTATGTAGGCAGCTACAATGCAATGCATTGAGGTGCAGCACCTTTTCGCTTACATCATCTAATTCGAGAGATGATTGCACCATTTGGGTAACTCATATCATCTGGCTCGGCAATGCTAAGGAATAGATGATTGTTGCCACACTTGATGGGGCAGTTGCAATTCTATTTGATGGATTGTTCATACTTCCTAGCAACTTTTGTGGCATGAAATGGCATTTGCCTGGATGTTGCACCCTTGGCAAGAACAAGATAAGTGCAGGCTCCAGCGTATGGCCGAAGAAGAATTGATAAAGCGAAAGCTTAGGTTTGAAATAACCTAGGTGTTGGTCCAAGGCATGAGTTAGGCCTGGAAAATGATCGAAATTATGCGATGCTTGCCAAAGGCATCCCCCTTAGCTTGTATAGCCTTTAGCCCTTGGTATAATAAGGGTAAGTTGGAATGGTATGCTAGTCATAGGCATTCACCATGGGCTTTAATGGCCTTGCTCCCTTTGTAGGTCAGGGGTGAGTTGGAACGATATGGAGACTACGGTCTGAGTACCATGCTTGCAAAGCATGTTTGGGAAGGCAAATATACCTGGAACGGTATAAACATAGCTTAAATGATATGGGAACTACATTTCGAGTATAATGCATACAAGGCATGTTTGGAAAGCAAAAATTTACCTGCACTTTCCAGCGAGAAGTTAAGCTTTGAGGTCCGGTGAATCTCTTTTAAATCACGCATCGGGGAGTTCTGGCCTTCCCAGCGCAACGTGCCGGAGGCGGGAATTTTTTGGTCCGTGAAAAATGGTATCAGAGCAAGTTACGAGAAAACACTAGGGACTGTGAGTTTTGGACTCGTCAGTGAGCATTTTGTATTATGACTACAAAATTTTCCTTCAAAGGAAATAGAAAGGTTGGAAGAGTAGGCCAACTGTTGTGTGAAAATAGAGTGGAAAAATAAGGCCAAGTGCCTATACAAAAGAAATTGTCACTCACTAGTTACTCCGCTAAGATTTGGACGCGCACGAGTGTGATGTGAGTTTTCAAGGAAACCCGTTTAGAACGGTGGATGGTATCCGACCACCCTTGGCACTGGGACTGATCACCCCCTCACCCGTGCGGCACGGTGTGTGTTGTCAGGTTGGATAGCACCCACTACGAGTGGAAGATCGTCTGGGACGATGGCTTGCATCCGAATGCACTAGCATTAGAATTTGGTCTTCACAGTACTACGTTAAAAACTATTCATAAACTCGCGATGACCCTTTTCAACCTATGTGAATTTTGGGGACTGTTAAGTGTATGGTATGAGACGTCCACTTAAGATCTCGTGTTGAGTAAAATTCTTTTGCATTCTTGAGCATGTGGTATGGGACGCATGTTTAGGGATCCAATTTGAGTTTTCTCTGTAAAGTTATAAAAACCTTTGTTGATCCTCGAGCATGCGGTATGGGACGTATGTTCGGAAGGTCTCCATTGGCATTTATGGCAAATCATAGGCCCTATTAGGATTGTGGGATATGCAGAATAGGACGTATATTCAGAAGTTTCTAATTAGTCTTCATTAACAAACATTGGACCCTTGCAAGATTTCTGTGCATCATGGAATGGGACATATGCATAGGAAACCCTAATCGATAAAGCTTGTCTACAATAGTTTTTGAGTTAAATTTCGGGGACGAAATTCTTTGAAGGTGGTAAGAATGTAACACCCTCAATTTTCGCATGGCGCTTACTCATGGACGCGTCATGGCCTGGGTTGAAGCTTCATCCTAAGCTTATAAAGCTTACCCAGATATGCATTAGGGTGTGGATGCCTTGACCTCAAATTATAGCGTTAAGGCCCTATTACGTGTGATGCGTATTCGAGGAGGCATCATAGTGCTAAGGCACTATTATGCCGTGATGCATGACCCAATGCATCATCGAATCGAAGTTGCAAAACTGAGAGCATCATAGTGCAAATGCACTATTATGTCGTGATGCATGATCTAATGCATCACCAAGCCGAAGTTGCATAAGTTGGAGCATTATAGTGGTATGGCACTATAATGCCGTGATGCATGACCCAATGCATCACCGAGTCAAAGTTGTGTAAGTGAGAGCATCATAGTGCAAATGCACTATTATGCCGTATTGCATGACCCAATGCATCACCTAGTCGAAGTTGCGTAAGTGAGGGCATCATAGTGCAAATACACTATTATGCCATGATGCATAATCCAATGCATCACCAAGCTGAAGTTGCATAAGTTGGAGCATTATAGTGCTAAGGCACTATTATGCCGTGATGCATGACCCAATGCATCACCGAGCCGAAGTCGCGTAAGTGAGAGAATCATAGTGCGAAGGCACTATTATGCCGTGATGCATGATTCAATGCATCACCGAGCCAATATCGCTATTCGATGAACGCATCATAGTGCTAAGGCACTATTATGCCGTGATACATTGAGAATGCATCACCGAGCCACTAATGCATCACCGTGATGCATTAGGGTGTTTATTTGTAGCTTACCCGAGAATATTTCGATCGTCTTTAGCAAGAAATCTTCATTTTCGGCCTTGCAGTCGATGGATGACACTTACGATTCAAAATTTATTTGTAGAAATGCAAATAAAACATATATAGGGAGGAGGTGTTGGTCAAATGTGCATGAGCGGTAATGCACATATAGCTATGCGATGTAACCTATATGTTGGATCCTACTTGATGCATAAGCATCAATATGTTGTAGCTTAATCGATGAAGCTTGGATGTGTATAATTGAGAATGTTTCGCTTGGCTTTGGAAAGAAATCTTCATTTCGGCCTTGTAGTCGATGGATGTCACTTACTATTCTTATATTTATTTGTAGAAATGCAAATAAAACATATATAGGGAGGAGGTGTTGGTCGAATGTGCATGAGCGGTAATGCACTTATATTTATGCGATGTAGCTCATACGTTGGAGCATACTTGATGCATAAGCATCAATATGCTTGTAGCTTAACCGATGAAGCTTGAATGTGCATGAGCGGTAATGCACATATAGCTATGCGATATAGCCTATACGTTGGAGCATACTTGATGCGCAAGCATCAATATGTTTGTAGTTTATCCCATAAGCTTGTATTATGTGAAAGAATCAATCACCCATGTAGCGTACTCAATAATACATTATGCACAAGCTGGTGCATACCTTGCGAAAATCCTTTGGCCTATACGGTCTAGACTTTGCTTGGACTTTGGTCTTGCAACAAAGTTGAAATCAATGTTGGCTTTGCCTTAATAGGATTAAGTTGTTAGTTCCTTTCGAATCGACTCTTTGATGAACTACGGTCATGCTTGATCCCATCAAGGTACGGGTTGGGTACGTAGGCATCCGCAATGCAATGCATTGAGGTGCAGCACCTTGTTGCTCATATCATCTAATTCGAGAGATGACTGCGACATTTGGGTAACTCATATCATCTGGCTCGATAATGCTAAGCAAGAGATGATTGTTACCACACTTGATGGGGCAATTGCAATTCCATTTGATGGATTGTTCATACTTCCTAGCATCCGTGCGGCATGGAATGACATGTGCATGGATGTTGAACCCTTGGAAAAAACAAGATAAGTGCAGGCTCCAGCGCATGGCCGAAGCAGAATTGATGAAGCGAAAGCTTAGGTTTGAAATAGCCTAGGTGTTGGTCCAAGGCATGAGTTAGGCCTGGAAAATGATCGAAATTATGCGATGCTTGCCAAAGGCATCCCCCTTAGCTTATATATCCTTCATCCCTTGGTATAATGAGGGTAAGTTGGAATAGTATGCTAGTCAAAGGCATTCACCATTGGCTTTAATGGCCTTGCACCCTTTGTAGGTCATGGGTGAGTTGGAACGATATGGATACTACGGTCTGAGTACCATGCTTGCGAACCATGTTTGGGAAGGAAAATATACCTGGAACGGTATAAACGTAGCTTGAATTATATGGGAACTATATTTCGAGTATAATGCATACAAGTCATGTTTGGAAAGCAAAAATTTACCTGCACTTTCCAGCGAGAAGTTAATCTTTAAGGTCCGGTGACTCTCTTTTAAATCACGCATCGGGGAGTTCTGGCCTGCCCAGCGCAACGCGCCGGAGGCGGAAATTTTCCGGTCCTTGACAACATCTCTTGTATGATGGGCAACAAGTTGGGCACATCTCGTTCTAAAACTCTGTAGCTTCTGGAAGTATCAACAGTAAATTGACCAACTTCCTCCATATCCTTTTATACAACTCAGCGTAAGTAGATAGAACATCAAAGCCTCCAACACGCAAATACCTGGGAAGGGTCCTACTCGGGCCAAAGTCAATATCAATGCCTGCACCAGGATACTCGATGGAGGAGCTACCCTCAACAAGCATACAAGAAGAATTTTTCTCACGATTTTCAGTAGGGGAGAGCACATCACCTATACGGGGATCAACGATAATTATCGTTCTCTCACTAGCAAGCTCGACTCTCTGAATTTGATTATTCTCCCCTTAAAAGTAGAGAAAATATGAGTAAATTGAGTCAAAGCATCTCGAACGCAAAATTATTGAGCATGAACCATAAAAATTATCATATATACTCATAAACATCATATACAATCATTACAAAGCGTTATTCAACGAATTATATGAGTTGGAGCAATCACAAGATGTTTTTGTAAGAAACGTCTGAGAAGCGATTTCCACTGCCTCTTGAAAACTCTGGAGCAGGCAACAATTGGTGATGAATGTGAGCATGGTTCTTATATAAAATGTTTTTATTGAAATCTAGTACAATGTGTTAAAAGTGCGTAACAATCGGACGAGTGAGCTAAGAGTTATGGCAAAAACAACTAGCGGAGTCAAATTTGAAAACTGTCAGGATTTTCCTGGATACTTCCTCAGTTCTACTGTTCAATCGTTTTGAAGCCTCAAATAAACTCCAAAACTGTATTTCGTTTTCCAATTAGGTTGTAGGAAATTGTTTTCTGATAAGGATAGATGGTTCAATCATCCAAAAAGGAGGTCGTATGAAGATTCTATGACGTTTTTCCCAATCACTATATTTTGAAATTTCCTGACATCGAAAATTTGCCAATAATTTGCAAATTTCAAGTTCAACTATGCTTATCTAAAAAATTCAATAGGTCTACATATCTTATTACTATTTCAAGGAGGGTAGAATTTACTCGAGGAGGATTCAAGTTAGTAGAAGAGTCCAACACCATTTTACTCTCAATACTTGCTTCACCATCAATAGTATCGGATTCAGGTTCTTCACGGATTTGTTATGTACGAGATGTTTCTTCAAGATCCTCCTTATCAGACTCATGTACTCCTCCCATGATTATGGTGTCCCCCAAAGCTTTAAGAGCGTCACTAGAGTCGAGGCAAACACTCGAGCTCACATACTGCACCAAGAGAAGAAAATATGTATACTATGAAATATGAATACACAAGGAACTGAGAATGACAGGTGGGATAGTTACATTATTGTGAGGGCCAATATTACCTCTAGGTAGAATCATCCTTGGTCCTCTCTTTCCAGGATAGGGACTATTCATAGCAACAGAAGCAACGCTCATCCGAGAACGAACAACACGAGTTTAGAAGAAAGAGAGAAAGATAAGAATCATAAGAGTCATGTTTCCAGAATTAAGAAATCAAAGAAAAGACCCTTACCTCTTGGGACGCATCAATAATTAGCTTCCCCTTGGACTTAGACGATCTCTGCAAATTGGGACATCGAGCCTTGTCCTCTTTAGAGGAAGCGCCAGTCATTATTGGAGACCCCGAAAGAAATTATTTGAAGTATCTTCTCTCATCATTACAGAAGCGTGCATACATAGTTGATATCCGAGGTTTCCTGCCCCGAATGAAGAAAGGAATGCTTATTCCCTCAGTAAGACAAACATCCAAATTCTTCTTCAATTTTACGATAAACGAAGCTATATTGTGACTACAAGGTACTTCTTGGTCGAAACTCATCTTACGAGCCGTACGATCGATGTTGTATGCTTGCACCAAATAACCTTCTGAATGAAGAGCAAGGATATAACCTGGGGTTGAGCTGTTCATGAATACATTTTTTCCAAAAGAAAAGGCATTACTTGTTTCTTTGGACCCGACTAAAGAACCCCCTCGACCTCTTCAACAAAAGTAGTAGATGAAAGTATATTCACCTCACTCTGAATATCTATCAAATCAACAAAATCTACAAAAGTATATTTTTTCTATACCCACGACGAATTCTTGCGTATTCAACGTTTCCCACAAATTCAGAGGCTTTGATAAAGGAACATATTTTGGGAAATGCTCCCATACTATGCTTGGAGAAACGTGATATGAACACAAGAATCAATCTTCATAAATCCATTAGAAGTCTTCATGTCTCGAGCCACTGAATCTAAATGAGAATACAAAGAACAAAGGAATAATTTACCAAGAGGGAGACACTCACCACTAGCAAGTGTTACCGCCATAAGGACAACTGGGCGCTTAATTGCCAACAGGAAGGTCTTCAAATATATCCATAGACAACCAGAGTGTCAGAAACGCCGCAACGGTAAGAGGGTCACTAAGAGAGGAATCACCGACATCGTCCTCACCATTCCACCAATGATCAATCCACTTCACATAATACGCACCATGTTGGCCCCTACCTTGCTGAATTTCTTCTATCTTCCTGTAACACCCGCAATTTTTTCATGGCGCTTACTCAAGGATGCGTCATGGCCTGGGTTGAAGCTTCATCCTAAGCTTATAAATCTTACCCAGATGTGCATTAGGGTGTGGATGCCTTGACCTTGAATTATAGTGTTAAGGCCCTACTACACGTGATGCGTATCCGATGAGGCATCATAGTGCAAATGCACTATCATGCCGTGATGCATGACCCAATGCATCACCGATCTAAAGTTGCGTAAGTGAGAGCATCGTAGTGCTAAGGCACTACTACACCGTGATGCATGACCCAATGCATCACCGAGCCGAAGTTGCGTAAGTGAGAGCATCGTAGTGCTAAGGCACTACTACGCCGTGATGCATGATCTAATGCATCACTAATCCGAAGTTGCTTATGTTGGAGCATGATAGTGCTAAGGCACTATTATGCCGTGATGCATGACCCAATGCATCACCAAGCCGAAGTTGCGTAAGTGGGAGCATCGTAGTGCTAAGGCACTACTACGCCGTGATGCATGATCCAATGCATCACTAACACGAAGTTGCTTAAGTTGGAGCATCATAGTGCTAAGGCACTATTCTACCGTGATGCATGTTCCAATGCATCACTAAGCCGAAGTTGCATCAGTTGGAGCATCATAGTGCTAAGGCACTATTATGCCGTGATGCATTATCGAGAATGTATCACCGAGCCAAGAATGCTTGGCTTTGGCAAGAAATCTTCATTTGCGGCCTTGCAGTCGATGGATGACCCTACCTTTCTAATATTTGTTTGTAGAAATGCGAGTACAACATATATAGGGAGGGAGCTTTTTTGGAATGTGCATGAGCGGTAATGCACATATAGATATGCGAAGTAGCCTATACGTTGGAGCATACTTGATGCATAAGCATCAATATGCTGGTAGCTTAGCCGATGAAGCTTGAATTATGCGAAATCATCTTTCGATCGTGTTACGTACTTGATAATGCATATTTACATAATAAATAGCGATAGTTATGCACAAGCTAGTGCATACCTTGCGAAAGCCCTTTGGCCTAAACGTACTAGGCTTTGCTTGGCCTTTGGCCTTGCGATGAATTTGGAATCGAAGTTGGATTTGCTTTAATAGGCTTAAGTTTCTTGTCCCTTTCGAATTGACCCTTTGATGAACTACGGTCATGCTTGATCCCATCAAGGTACGGGTTGGGTACGTAGGATGCCGCAGTGCAATGCATTAAGGTGCAGCACCTTGTCGCTCATATCATCTAATTTGGGAGATGATTTCGACATTATGGTAACTCATATCATCTGGTTCGGCAATGCTAAGCAAGAGATGATTGTTTCCACACTTGATGAGGTAGTTGCAATCCCATTTGATGGATTGTTCATACTTCCTAGCAACCGTTGCGGCATGGAATGGCATGTGCCTGGATGTTGCACCCTTAGAAAGAACAAGATAAGTGCAGGCTCCAGCTCATGGCCGAAGAAGAATTGATGAAGCGAAAGCTTAGGTTTGAAATAGCCTAGGTGTTGGTCCAATGCATGATTTAAGCCTAGACAATAAAGCAAATTATGTGATGCTTTCCAAAGGCATCCCCCTTAGTTTGTATAGCCTTCATCCCTTGGTATAATGAGGGTAAGTTGGAATGGTATGATAGTCAAAGGCATTCCCCATGGGCTTTAATGGCCTTGCACCCTTTGTAGGTCAGGGGTGAGTTTGAATGATATGGAGACTACGGTCTGAGTACCATGCTTGCAAAGCATGTTTGGGAAGGCAAATATACCTGGAACGGTATAAACGTAGCTTGAATGATGTGGGAACTACATTTCGAGTATAATACATACAAGGCATGTTTGGAAAGAAAAAATTTACCTACACTTTCCAAACGAGAAGTTAAGCTTTAAGGTTGGGTTACAATCTTTTAAAATCACGCATCGGGGAGTTCTGGCCTGCCCAGCGCAAAGCGCCGGAGGCGGAATTTTCCGGTCCGAGACACTTTCTCTCCAAAGTTGTGATCATTTGTTTCTCCTTAGGGGAATTCTCGACAGGAAGATTCCCAGAAACTGGAAGCTGCAACAAACTAACTACGTCCTCCTGAGTAATTGTTAGTTCTCCCTGAACGCATATAGGAGTATGAGTTGGTACACACCAACATGAAGTAAAATTCAAAATACCTTAAATATCCTTGAAGACCTGTAGATGATCAAACAGTCTTATAGCGTGAAATATTCCAGCTTCTTTCAAAACCTTAACTACCAAAGAGTCACTCAACATATTTTTACATAAGCTCATGGGGGATTGATGTGTATTGAACTCAACGGAAGAAGGTACATAATCTCCCCTCTGCAAATAAAGTCTCGGGACGGTCTCAGGAACAACACTCTGAGGGACAACATACTTCTCAAATTTGGGGATAAAGTTACCAATAAAACAGAAGGTACGACAAGCTCTTCTGAAATATACTCATGAAACTTATCATGAAAATGAGGTACGCTTTCGAGAAATATTGCATCAGAAATTTCTTCTTTGCTCTGACCATAAGGTGTGCCAACATCATTTTTACATTCATTGGTCATGTGCAATAAATTCAAATGCTCCCTATATCAAAAGTGGATTGAAACCCTAGTTTGTTAAAAGTTCATGACCTTCAAGAATATGTATAATTCTAAAAAAGAAAAAAACTAGGGCTTGCAAAAAAAATAAAAGCCATAATGGCGTTAAATATATATATGGAAAGAAAGAAGGTGCTTACCTTCTTAGTTTGGTCGGCCATGACGCTTGCTCGAGATCAAAATTCCCAACTTTTTAATGCTATGAATTCGGAGGACCGATCAACTCTTGTCACGCCATAAAAGAAATATATAGAGAAGAAAAGAAATAAAAGGGGGGAGGAAAAATGTATATAGGTGCTAACTTGAAGAGTCCTTGTCAAATTAGGAAACCAAAGAAAATAGAGAAAAAAGTGGCGCAAAGTTGCTTTTTTCTTGCCCGCGTCAACTTTGGTTTTTCCCGCCCGTGGTAGTCAACTTTGGTTTTTCCAAGCAGGGACAAGAGCACCTATTATCTCCAACCAAATTTAACGCTAAGGGGTACATATCTCAATATCCAAGGAGCTAAGTACATTTCCCTTTACTCTTAAAATTTCAATTACGCATATATAATTATTATTGAAAGCATATTGTCACCATCTAGTGCTTACTGGGCAACATTACTGTTTCTCACTAAGTAGGGGACTTAATGTAGATGGTGAGTTTTTGACAAGGGATAAAATTGTAAAATTACCCTATACTAAGCAACAGGAACATATATGTGCATATTAATACCCATATGCTTAATATTGAGTACTATGTTTCTATTTATATTCCTCAAGCGAATTAAGGACACAAATTCTATCCAAATATTCTAAATTGGCCTGTAGCCTTATCAATACTCATAATATCCATGCCATACTAGTCTCAAGTCGCATAAATTCCACGGATGAATTCTTTGAACTTTCCTCGAATGTGCATCGATGTTCTAGCAACATCAATTAAACTCGGGAATAAATAATGCTTAAATCCTGAAATACACTATAGCTTAATGCTTCATTCGCAATGAATGCACCTCAAATCGCTCTTCCGAGCTTAAAGTACGCTACTTTAGCACTTTGCTTAAATATAGGCCACAAATAATACGCCACTCCTCTTGGATGCGCTACAACTAAGAAGCAATGCCATAAAAGACGCATTAAATCTTCGAGAAGGGCCAACCTTGCCTTTTCTCATATTAGCGCCAAGTTAGCACTAGCCACTTGGCTTAGCGCCGCATTGGCACTAGTTAGCCGCAATAGCACTAAAAGCGCTAACTTTCCTGGTACTGAAACCTAGCAACTGAGAGGTGCTAACTAACCGAAAATTGTCTTAGCTAACACATTTTAGCCTAATAAGGCCTTAGCCGATGTATCGTTACCTTGGCACATAAATTCTAGCGACCAAAGCGCTAACCCTTAGCTCCTGAAACCCTTGGCCGTGGCACCCTTGCTCGGCCTGCGGCGCCCTTGGATCCTCCACCGCGTCACTATGCCTTGGCACCCTTGGCTCCTCCTCCGCGTCACTATTCCTTGGCGCCCTTGGATCCTCCTCCGTGTCACTAGCCTTAGCGCCCTTGGCTCCTCCTTGGCGTTGAATCCTCAGTGCCATGGCTCCTAGCTCCTATGCTTCTTTGGACAAAGTCTAACACGCCTCATGATGGATAATATATCCCAAACTTCTCTGGCACGCCCGATAGGGGCCAACGCGTCCCTAGTGTCCTCATGATTTTCCCAATAAGTCTCAAGTTCTAGTACGCCTCTTGGCCTCACATATTCATACTGAGCAACTTAGCCACAAGTACGTTAATGCTAAAACCTCAGTGCTAACTATATAATTGAAGTGCTAACTTCGAACCTTCTTGGTACTAACTTCCTAGCCCTAGTATAATTAATATTTTCCAAAAGATGTGCATATTGGTCTTACTCCTAAGACGTTATCACATTAGCCTTTTGTACTAAAAGAATTAACACATTATTATTTGAATTAAGTAGTTAGTGTTAGTTTTTCTAGATACTTTCCTCAGAAATACGCCTTTCTTCTCAATATAGATCATACATTAAGTTTTATATGAATTCTAGCAGGTCTCTTTGCTCGAGGGGCCATCTACAACATTTGGCCTCAAAGGCCTCTTAGACTTACGATAAGTCGTTTATAAGCTAATACTTAGTCATTAAATATGCCACATTAATTTCAAGAAAGTACATGGCCGCTGAACTTCTTAGACTTGATATAAATCAGTCTGACCATTAATCCAGTGAGGCATATCACTTGTCTCACCAACTTAGCAAGTCATTTGACTTTAGTTAATCAAAACCATAGTGTCTTATAACTCCACTATTTACACGAGATATCAAATAAAACATGGGGGATTCTCATTGGGGTATTGGTATGGCAGTCTACGGCATCGTGGGTGGTGACACAACCCCCACAAACAAGATGGTAACAAGAAGTGGGTGGTTACATAAAAGTTGAGAGGATGAAGAGTAGTGGTCAGACAAGTCTTCCCTATTTTCCCAGGCGACACCCCACTACAATCTCCACAATCATCACTTCTCAATTTCTCCTTAACTTCCACGAATTATGAGAATATCAGTGTGTCAAACAATAAATAGATGATTCTTATTTATTCCAAACAAGATAGAACGAGACAACCATACAATCAGTTTGAAGAAACCAAAATCTAGAGAATCAAGGATTCCTCTATGGAGAATCCATTGTTCTTCACACATTACAGATATTTCTCAACCTTTTTTGCTTCCCTCCCCTAAGACCTACCCAAATCATTTCCATCTTTATAATCGAAGCAGGGCGTGAACGACCATTTCCTGGTTTAGGCTCGTCCTTTTCGATCTTGATATCTCGAACCTACTTGAAAGTACCACTTTGCAGTATATTTGTTTTCACCCTAAAATACTAGAGAAGTATTTTCTTGCTTCTAAGGCGGCATCTGTTTGTAAGGAGATTAGCATAGCATCTGTAGATTACTGGGGGTCTCGTTATGAAAACTAGTAGATCTACAAATAGTTGTTAGCAAGATGCCCACACCATAACATTACCTCAAAACTCATCATTCAATACTTTTATGAAGGTTTACTCCTAGAATAAAGGAACTTGATTGATGAAGATGCAGGAGGTATACTTACTGATAAGATAATCTCGTAGAAAACTAGTTTGATTGAGAATATGACCTCTAATGCACAACAATTTTATACCAGGAATGACTCAAATGTCAGAATAGTTAGTGAGATGGAAGAATATCCACTAATGGAGCATCGATTGAGTACCATTGAAAAGGCAATTCATTATATAACATCTGCAATTGCTCCTTCATATGAAGAGGATTTCCGAGGTTAATGCTTTATTCCTAACCCAAGGAAAAGGTTTGATCCCTATTCTAATACTTAAAATCCAGGTTGGAAGGATCACCCAATTTTTGCTATGCAAAAAAGTAAATTGCATCTCTGATGCCAGCTTATGGGCGACAGAGTGGTTTTCAACAACCACAATTCCAACCATATCCTTAGCCTCAACAACAGAATCAGAGCTCTAGTCTAGAAGATATGATGAAAGCTATGATGCAAAAAAGAGTTAAAACAAGATATAATTTTTCAAACAAAGGATATGGCTATAAAAGACTTGCAAACATAATTGGGTCAACTATCTACAGTCGTGAGAAAGTTAGAGGCACAAGCGTCAATAAAACTTCCATCACAACCTTTTGTGAACCCAAGAGAGAATGTTAGTATGGTGACTTTGAGAAATGAGAGGCAGGTAGAAGAGCCAATTTAGCAGAAAAAAGTAAATAGTGACTTAGAAAAAAAAAATAGAGGTGGAAACTGTTCCTAAGGAAAATTCAACCTCAATCGTCCAACTTAAGGGCATGGTGCCTACTTTTAATACTCCACCATATTTTTCTACTTTTTTTGTCAAGATCACGAAAGAATCTCAATCTCAATACAAGGAGATCATGGATATCTTCAAGAAGGTGCGAATTAACATTTCATTTATTGAGGCCATCAGAACAGTACCTAGGTATGGCAAGTTTCTGAAGGATTTGTGTACAAATAAGGATAGGTTGATTGCTAACGAGATCACTAAGATGGGAAAAAGTGCTTCAGTTATGTTGTTAAAGAATATTCCTGTAAAGTGTATAAATCCTATGGTTTCACAGTGCCAATAACTATTGGGAACAAGACGTTTGAGTATGTTTTTCTTGATTTGGGTGCATCTGTCAGTGTTATGTCAGCCGATATTTATGATTCTTTGAATCTTGGACCATTAAAATAGACATGGATTGTCATTCAATTAGCAAAAAAATACAACATGTATCCTAAGGGACTCGTAGAGGACGTGTTAGTTCAAGTGAATGAGTTAATATTTCCGGTTGACTTCAATGTTGTGGATATGCAGAATAAAGAAAATTGTTTATCTACTTTGTTACTTATAGGGAGACCATTTATGAAGAATGCAAAAATTAATATTGATGTTGATAGTGGCACACTCACTAAGGAATTCGACAAAGAGATCATACGCTTCAACATATTTGAAGCCTTATGTTATTCAAGTGATGTTCACTTTGTTTTCTCTATTAATGTTATTGGTTCGTTAATAGAGAATATTCTATATTTGAGCAACGAAGATGAACTTGAAGTTATGTTGTGAAATATTATTGAATTGGACATCCAAGGTCTTCCTAACTTGCACGTTGAAATAACCAAATAGTTGGTGGAGGTGTGTGGTACCTTTATGACATTACAAGAAGATAAAACGGGTAATATTTTATATATTTCTATACCTGTAGCTGATGAAGTTCCTTTAACTTATATTGTGCAGGCACCTAAATTAGAACTAAACATCTACCTGATCACTTAATGTATTCCTTTTTGGGTGATAAAGAAGAGCTTCCGGTATTTATTACAAATAATCTCACGATAGTACAAGAAAAACGCTTAATTAGGGTTCTGAAATAGCATAAAACGGCCATTGGTTGGAAGATTGTTGATATAAAAGGCATTTTTCCATCCATTTGCATGCATAGAATCCTAATGAAAGATAATATCAAGCTGGTACATGATGATTTGCGTATACTTAATCCCCCAATGATGGAGGTCGTGAAGAAAGAGGTCCTCAAATTGCTAAGTGTAGGGGTGATTTACCCAATTTATGATATTAAATGGGTTAGTTCAGTACAGGTGGTTCCTAAGAAGTCAGGTGTTACCGTAGTCATAAATCAAGATAATTAACTTGTACTTAAAAGAGTTCAAACAGGATGGAAATTGTGCATAGACTACATAAAGATCAATTATATTACCCGCAAGGATCACTTTCCTTTTCCTTTCATCGATCAGATGTTAGAAAGGTTAGCGGGACATTCACATTATTGCTTTCTTGACGGTTAGTCGAGATACAATCGGATTTTTATTGCGCCAGATGATCAAGAGAAGACTATTTTTACTTGTCTTTTGGTACATTTGCATATAGACGGATTTCGTTTGATCTTTGCAATGCACCCGCCACTTTTCAAAGATGTATGCTTAGTATATTTTCTGAATGTGGAACGCATCATTTACGTATTTATGGATTATTTTAGTTTTTATGGTGATTCTTTTGATATTTTCTTAGAAAATCTAGAAATTATGCTAAAAATATGCATAAACATTAACTTGTTCTTAATTGGAAGAAATATCACTTTATGGTAAACAATGGTATAGTGATCGGTCACATTATGTCCTCTTGAAGACTCGAAGTGGACAAAGCAAAGATATACATAATTTAAAACTTACAATATCCCATTTCAGTGAAGGATATTCGCTCGTTTCTTGGTCATGCAGGTTTTTACAAGAGGTTTATCAAAGATTTCTCCAAGACCTCAATAGAAATGTACAAATTGTTGCAAAAAGAGGCTACTTTCAATTAGTGCAAAAATGCTTTTGATGGTTGAAAGAATCAGTTGACAGTTGCACCAATTATCAAGTCATCCGATTGGAGTTTACCTTTCGAGTTTTTGTGTGATGCAAGTGACTATGAAGTTGGAGCCGTCTTGGGTCAAAAGGTGGACAAATTGTCCCACGTGATTTACTATGCATCTAGGACCCTAAAAAATGCACAAATCAAATATTATACCACAAATAAAGAGTTGTTGGTTATAGTGTTTTCACTAGAAAAATTTAAATCATATTTGGTAAGTACGAAAGTGGTTGTATATTCTTATCACGCAACACTTAGGTACCTACTCAAGAAGAAAGAAGCTAAGCCAAGGAATATACATCATATACCGTTATTGCAAGAATCTGTGATAGAAATTAGAGACAAGAAAGGTGTTGAGAATAATGTGGCATATCATCTTAGTAGACTTGTTGTTTCCGAGGAAGAGCTTCCTTTACAAGATCGTTTCCCAGGAAAAAACTTTTCTCAATAGAAGATTCAACACCTTGGTACGCTGATATAATGAACTACTTGGGTACGAGGCAAGTACCAAGTACGATGTCTAGTTTTCAAAAGCTAAAGCTTAATAGGGTTGCCAAGCAATATGTGTGGGATGAGACATGCTTGTGTAAATACTATCCTGTCAGAGTAACCGCAGGTGCGTACCTAATTCTGAATTTCAATCTTTTATATCTTTTAGTTATTCTTACGGTTGTGGTGGCCACTTTGGTTCTAAATGTACCGCTCTCAAAGTTCTTAATAGGGATTTTATTGGCCCACCCTATTTGAAGATGTGTATTTTTTTTTACAAATCTTGTGATAAATGTCAATGAACGAGCAATCTAGGTGCTCGAAATCAAATGCCACTCACACTGATCCTCTCCTAGTGGAGATATTTGTTGTGTGGGCAATTGATTTTATGGGCCCGTTTGTTAATTCGTATGGACAATTTTATATACATCTTGTTGTGGATTATGTTTCAAAATGGGTGGAAGCTAAATCCACCGCTACTAATGATTCTCAACGATGCTACAACAAAAGAAGATTGGAGTTTAACACTCAACGATGCACTTTGGAAATGTATACCATCAAATAGAATACCGATTGGTATATCTCCATGTCGATTGGCATATGACAAAGCTTATCATCTCCCGATTCAACTTGAAAATAAAGGACACTACAAATTAATAAACTAGAGGAGATACGTAATGATTCATACGAGAGCTCTCGTATATACAAGGAAAAAACGAAGTTTTTCCATGACATGATGATTTCTGGAAAAAGCTTTGTTGTGGGGCAGAAAGTTCTTTTATTAATTTCTCCTCTTAGATTGTTTCCTGGAGAAGCTAAGGTCCCGATGGGTGAGACCATTTGTTGGTACTAATTTTTTTCCTCATGCTGCAATTGAAATCTTTAGCCCCAAAACTTGAAAAAATTTAAGATCAACGACCATAGATTGAAGCCATACTATGAAAACTTCACTAAAGTGGATGTCAATGAGATTGATCTTTGATAAGTGCATAATTTATATATTTTAAGTATCATTTCCTTATACTTATTTGCTAGATTTTGTGTGAATTACCGTGTGTTAGTATTACTTTTGTAGTTTATTTTTTTTATTAGGTTACATCTCTGAAACAAGTGAAATGGAGCTTTACAAGAGAATAATTGCCAAAGACCCAGTGGAAAGAACGAGGTCATTCCGACTTCGTATGAGAAAGTTATGAGAGAAACAAGAATTAAGGGCAAATTGGTCATTTCCAAGGAGATAACTATTAAAATCCCCTCATACGCTAAGGGGAATCTGAAATTCAAATGTTTATATGGGTTCCTGCATTATTACTTACGGCTGCCAAGTTTTAAATACTATTAAAGGCACCAACAAGTTTATTCGAGGCCACCCTTCTCTTTCTTCTTCATACTTTCGAACAGCAAAGAAAAGTTCGAGCTTTTATTCCGGTGATGGTAGCAGATGGATCTCAGGTATGAGTTAATGAGGCTGTGATCAATGTTAACGGCAGAGATGATGGATCTGCGATGGTTGATGCTGCTGTAGTGATGGGTGTTTGGCTGTTGTTAGAGCAGGGAGAACCTCAGTGCTGCAACATGAGATGATATAGGAGTGATGGTGACTCTGTGATGGAGTTGTTGAAGGTTGAGGATGTCAAGATGAACCTGTTGGTGATTAAGTAAGACGAGATGAAGGTGGAAAATAGGTTGTTGGAAGATGTAGTGAACGGTAATGATATTGGCTTGTTGCCATTATCAATATCTGATGAGGGAGTTTTCGGTGGTGGCTACTAGCTGTTGACGACAGTGATGGAGAAGATGGTGGGAGCTGCTGGTGTTTGTGATTGATGGCAGTACATCGAAGATGGGAGATTAGAGTGAAAAAGAGGCCCTGCTGAAGCCATGTAATGGAGTGTGGTTCTCTGTTGGATTGAGTTTAATGGTTCATGGAAGAGTATAAAGGTTGAAGTTGACACTGTTGATGGAAGTTGAGATCGACGAGTTCCAGGTGGAGAAGCTTAATGGTTTAATGGGTTGGAGTGTTAAGATAGTGGCAGAGAAGAACTTGGCAATGATGGAGTTACAACAAGAGTTGAGAGGTATGCTGAGTCACATGGAAAGCACAGTGAAATAAAAAAAGAAGTGTAAACAAAACGTGCGTTCAAGAAGAAAGTGAAGGCAAGGCAGTGGTATTCTAGACAACAATCTGTTGCCGGGAAGACAGGGAGGAGTTGAGTTGTTTTGGAATAAGGTAACTTGAGCATCAATCCAGGAAGGAACTCAGTTGTGTTTCACACGGAAACTCTACTTGTGGCGGTGAATAACTACTCTTAGTTTCACATGGATTCTTTTGAAAAAGCTATATATAGCCTTGGACCGAAAGACTGAGGGAAAAACTTGACGCTAAGAGAAAAAACACCCAAACTATATACGGACAGAAAAAGGGCACAGAAACTTTCGAGAGGCGGATAACTTCACAGACGCGAGTGGCGATTTTTGGTGCATACCTCTTCGACGATTATCGGTTAGTTTGAGTCTTTTTATTAATTAATTTTTATGCCTTTTGAGACAGCCAGGTCAGGCTAATTCTACTGTTAGGGCGAAAGGATGAACTTGTAGAGATGGTTTTCTTTGTGTTTCAAACTTAGGGTTTTCAATTATAAAAACTTAATGTTAATGTTTTTTCTCTCTCTCAACGTTTTATCCTTCTCAATAATTTTTCATGTTCTATGCCATGTATAGTGCATCGTTTGATTAGTAAAGGAACTCGTTGAAACCCTACTTTAAACCTTTTAACGAATATTCTTTGAATCTTTATGCCACGTATAATTAGTACTTCGAAATTCTACCTTAGGTTGACAACAAACAATTCTTTTTGAAAATAATTTCTTCGATTCTTAAACGAAAAATCTTCCATGTATTAGTAGCTAGATTTGCTATTTTACATGAGTAAAATCGAGACCCTTTGTGACGAACGCAATTAAACCCTAATCTACAACGGATTCCCGAAACCTTAACGTTTTCCTCTCACTGTTTTCAAACACTCATTAATTTAATTCTTTATAAAAAAAACCTACAAAAATATTTTAATTAATTTTAATATAAACTTCTCGTGGGAACGAACCGTATTTGCTCTTGTCTACATCTTTCGCCACTGTGCGCTTGCGGTAAAACAAAGTCGATTTTCCGACGCATCAACTTTTTGGCGCCGCTGACGGGGAGTTGTTTTTCGATTAGATTTTCTTTTAGGTTTTTATTATTTTTTTCTATTTTACGTTTTTTTTTTGGGTATTTTTCTTTTGCTACAGGTTTTGGAACGGAAACAAAAAAGAAATTTAGCCAAAGATTTTGGTGATTAAAAGACTTGGAGTAAAGTTAAAGCTGAAAGAACGTAGAAGAAGACAAATAGTTAATTTTTACTTTTTAGGATTTTTATTAGTTAATTTAATTTAGAAAAACTGTATTAGGAAATCTTTAATTATTTTTGTAATTTTCTTTTATTTTGGACACTTTGGGACATTACGGACATTATTATTTTATTTTTAAGCCCTACGGAAGGGTAGTATTAAATATAAACTGCACAGGGAAGGACGACTATCACGAGATTGTCTTAGCCCCTTGGGTTCGTACACTGACACAGGAGTCAGTGGCCCGAGTCGACTTCAACGGTTCGTCGCCCGTCTGGTACGGGAGGTATAACTCTATCAATCCACGAATCCCCTACAAGTGGGTTTACTGTATTCCTTCGTATGCATATATGTTGAGGAACTGAATACGGATTTATTTTCTAGTAAAGGGCAAGAACTGGCCATACAAGATAAGGACTTGATTTCATCATTGTTTCCTTCTTGACCGCTTTAGGAACACGTTACTAATCGCAAATCTAAGCCTTAAAGGTTGACTAGAACGAGACCAATAGGGTAACGAGCTTATTGGAAAGTCATTCAAAAAGACTGTATTGGTTACTTTTTTAGCCGAACTCGAAGTTCAGAAAGATTATTTTAAGTGGATTAGAGGAACCTTGTAACCCAAGGAAACGTTGCCAAAGAGACAGGGTTATTTGAAGCTCCTTAGAGCTTATCCTGTTTCTGTTCTACTTAAGCTAATTCGGATCGTTCTAAGGAGAAATGTAACTAGTTGCATTTTGAAAGAATAAAAGCTTGTCTAGGAACAATCTAAGTAGAACCATCATGCTTTTTGTTTGCTAGATTCACTAGGTTTGATTTGGTTGGGTCAGCCCTGCTTGTGATTGCTTAAGAATTCCCTTCCAATCAGGATTTATTTTGATTAGGACTTATTTTATCTTTCTTTTTTTAGTATATTTCTGATATACTGGTAGGTTGGGATAGAGATCAGGATAATCGTTTTGTTAGAAATAATCCATTATTCATGGCTAGAACCGATGATGAGGGTGTAGAACCTCCAGTTAAAAGTTTGAGAGACTACATGTACCCAACTAGAGTCTCTCAACCGTCATGCATTGTTTTTCCTACCACTAAAGCCCGCTTTGAAATTAAGACTAATACCATCCAGGCTTTGCCAAACTTCTATGGCAGAGAAAATGAAAACCCTTACTACCACATTAGAGACTTTGAGGAACTATGCGGTACTGAGAAGATTAAAAGACTTGACCGCTGAATATTTGAAATTGAGATTGTTTCCCTTCTCTTTAAAAGATAAGGAGAAATCGTGGATTAATGCCTTACTATCTTCTTCCATCCAAACTTGGGATGCGATGACTAAGTTATTTTTGTATAATATTTTTCTAGGCATAGAACAACAGACTTACGTCAGAGTCTTAATTCTTACAGCAAGATGGAGAATCTCTCCATGATTATTTAGAAAGGTTCCATGAACTTCTGCTGCAATATCCACACCATCGATCCGATACCTTGAGACTCACTATGATTCTCTACGAAGGATTAGATCACAAAACAATGACTATGGTAGAATCACTATTTGGTGGTAATTTTGCTGATAAAACTGCTGAGGAGGGTTATAAGTTTTTGCATGATGTGTCTGATAAAACCCAAGAGTGGGAGGCTAAGGAACCCATAAGGTCAATTGCTAGTAGAAAGGGGGCGTATAGAGTTGATATCCAATTCGACTCTGACGCTAAAATAGCTTCTTTGACAAGAAGACTTGAATCATTAGAACATAATGCTAAATTTAAACCTTTTGTTGAGTCTGTAGACCAAGTCATTCATGACGATGGTGGAACAAGTTCATGCTCTTTACCAAGATAATCATCGTAGATTTGACCCTTATTCCAATACGTACAACCCAGGGTGGGCAAGACACCCTAACTTTTCCTGGTCTAGAGGTCAGTATGAAGGTCAACCTAGTAATACTAGTGGTTATACGCATAAATCATCCGGTCCGACTGATTCTTCTAACCAAAGAGTACCTAGTATGGAATAAAGTTTTAAGATATTTATGCATGCCACCCAAAAACAACTAGACAATATAGAAAAGAACACTGCAAGGTCCATAGCAACCTTAGAAGGACAAATAGGTCAGCTTGCTAGCCAAATAAGTGAGAGAGACAAGGGACAGTTCCCAAGTCAAATACAGCCTAACCCAAAGGGGTCTTATGAGGTAAGCACACTTGGTGCCGGGTCATCGATAACCATGTTAGTGATCATAAGGAGAAAGAGACAGATAGGAACCCACCTACTATTACGCAGGAAATACCCTTAACACAAAAAGAAACCAATGAAACTGAAAGAGGTGAATCTGAAAACACTTATGTTCCTCGCGCTCCATTCCCCCAAAGGTTAGTATCCCATAAGAAAGGAACAAGCCCTAATGACATCTTAGAAGTGTTCAAACAAGGTAAACCTAATATTCCCCTCTTAGATGCCATTAAGCAGATTCATATGTATGCTAAGTTCTTAAAAGATATGTGCACGATGAAACGAAAATTAAATGTTCACAAGAGAGCTTTTCTTGCTGAACAAGTGAGCTCTATCATTACTCAGAAAACACCACCCAAATACAAAGACCTTGGTTGTCCTACTGTTGCTTGCACTATAGGAGAACACAAGATTGAACATGCTTTGTTAGATTTAGGGGCTAGTGTAAATCTTTTGCCATATTCTGTGTATGAGCAATTAGGACTTGGTGACTTGAAACCCACTAGTATTACACTCCAATTGGCTGATAGGTCCATTAAAATTCCTAGAGGAGCAGTAGAAGATGTTCTTGTACAGGTTGATAATTTTGTTTATCCTGTGGATTTCGTAATTCTTGATACCCAACCTGTGACAGACCCTAGTTGTCACATTCCTATCATTTTAGGATGACCGTTCTTAACAACTTCTAACGCAATCATAAATTATAGGAATAGTATTATGTAACTTACTTTTGGTAGTTGGAAAATGGAAGTGAATATTTTTCATGTCGCACGTTCTCCTCTTGATCTTGACAACCATGAAACCGATTGCATAATTGATGAAAAAGTCCATGATAATTATTTGCAGAACCATATAGATGATCCATTATAGGCTTGTTCAACGCACTTTGGGCCTGATTTTGATGATGAAAGTGTTATTTTTGAAGTCAACGCCTTGTTAGACTCCACACCACTGTTAGACACTAATAAATGGAAGCCTAAAATTGAACCTCTATTCCTACCCGAATCTCGACTCGTTCCATCTGTCGAGAAAGCTCCGACCTTGACCCTTAAACCATTGCCTGACACTCTGAAATATGTTTACTTAGGCCCTGCGGACACTTTACCTGTTATAATTGCTTTTAATCTTACATTAGAACAGGAAAGCAGATTGGTAGATGTCCTTAGATGTAAAACCCCTTATCCTAGAACAACTTATCCTATAATATATGACTTAGGTTAGTTGGTAGGCTAGTGACTCCCACACAATTTGGAACGTGGGTTTTAGTTAGGAATTCGTGGGAGGAAAAATCCGAGTAATTATAGGAAGTCTAATTAAGAGTTTTGAGAGGCTAGGGTTTTGTTCGGTGGGAGAAAAAAAAAAGAAAAGAAATAGTAGTCTAAAGAATTTTTTCTCCATTTTTTTTCTTAGATGCCGCAAGAGAAATTTTGAAGAAGTAGGAAGACGGATTTAAGAAGCATAATTGAAGTTTATAGGGAGATCGTCGTAATAGCGAAACAGGTAGGTTCTCTAATCCGTATTCCCGTTATGTTGGCCTGTTAACTGTAAGTAGGTTTTTCTATCTCTTATAAGGTTTATAGATGAATCTAGTGGAGTTAATGGTTTCTCTTGTTATGGAGTTTAATTTTTGTTTTAGCAAAACAGTTGCACAAATAAGTCTGTACACTTCTTCTTTTCAGACAGTTTTAGTACTTCGTTCCTAGCTGTGTGATATGTATTGTGTTTGCTTTATTAACAAGATCCTTGTTATCATAAGAGAATGGGAGATTGGGGTCATGCCTAGGTAAAACATTGGTGAAGCGACCTCCCTGTTCCGATGGGTATCATGAAAAAAAATTGAATGTTGATCAGTAGAGAGTTACTACTTGGCCTTAGAAAGTAAACTTTCATTAATGATTCTATGACTTATACAAGCTTTCTTACATGAATGGCAAGATCTAAGAATTTATCCAGGTCAATCTTCTTCTTCGTTGTAGGCTTATATCAGTTAGCAAGGAGATATTAGTTAGGGCATGTGTATTGTCGTCCATGAATGTAGCATGAGTCTGATTTCATTTGATTGGTTATAATATAGATTGGTCGCAGTCGTACCTAGATACAGGTTCTAGCTCAAAATGTACCTCTAGATCTAATAAATTGCAATCTTGTCTAAATTAAGGATCGCCATCAATCATAGTATCGAATATCATATGATCTCGTGTCCCATTAATTTAAAATTGGTTAAAATTAAAGTTAAGATAGTGGGAAAGGTCATATGGCATATATATAGTTTTGTGTTATATAGACTTATACAGTACTATGTTAGTTTGGAATCATACTTTTAGAATTGTATGATCTAGTACTGTGTTAGTTTAAGATTAGTCAAACTTAATACTATGTCGATGGGATTATATGTTGTATAGATTACATGGTATTTTATGTATTGAGTCAATTGTGGTCAGGTACTTATTAGCAACCGGTCTAATGATGTTTGAATTTTAATTGATTCATTTCTCTTGATCAAGATGCACTTGAGTTTGTAATATGAAGCTTAATTATGAGCCTTATACATTTGCAATAGTGATTGGTACCATGGAAATGGTATGGCCAAATATGCCAAATTTTTGGTTCTAGTGTTTAAGGACCCAAGGGGATAGATTGTGTATGCCTGTGTCAACTTCGCGACCAGATGGGTCGTTGGTCATGTTGTGGTAGGGTTGATAAGGTAATGTTATTTGAAGATAAATAACAATGTCTGGTTTGATGTTGTAGTTGGCTCGAATCCCATAATTTTTTGGCAACGACCGAGGGGTCGCCTAGAAGATATGGATTTATTATCTTAAATGGGGTTGACAACACTTATCTTCCTACGCATTGTAGGGAATTAAGTGGACTACGCAAGGATCAACATATGTCTCCGTACTATTAGAGAATGAAACTATAGAGAGGGGAAGTCGATTAGTTTCGTGGGTGGAAAACCTGTTTTCCTTTCTTTTACATACAACTGTTTTATACGCCTTTGTGTTTTCCTGGATTCTATAAAGTTCTATATTTCTGTTTAGGTCGTCGACCTTACTACTTTTAAAGAGATACTCCTATAAACTATTTTTCACCTTATGAAGTCATTTCATGAACCTTGGTTTGCTAGTTTATTCGTAAAGGGCATAAGGGTGCGAGAACCTACTTTAAGTTGGGGTCTGACCCAACTTACTATTATTTTTCAGGGAACGGTGGCCGCGGAGCAACCTAACTATTAGAGCGAATTTTTTTCCGGAAAGCTACATCAACTTTTATCTTCAAGGTGCTTAAACAATCAAATGTTTTTATAGTTTGACTTTAAATCTAGACTTCTTTATTTTAAGTAAGATTCTTATCATTCAATTAAATAACCGACTTGCGTGTCGAAGATAGACTATTGTTTTTTTAAAGACTTTCTTGTTACCAGATTTATTTTATAACTCTCGTCTTTTATTTAAATAAGATCATTTGTTGTTTTTTAGACCTATTACCTTTAGGAGACCCACACGATAGCCGGATCTCCATTTGTTGGCTTGAAGGTTTTGAGTGTGTAAAGTCTTCCATGAGTATGCCACACTTCTATTTTAGGGAGGCCGACCTAGAATTATGAGGTGGGGCGTTACAAAGTAGTATCAGAGCTTTTGGTTACAGAAAATCCTTGGGGACGTGTGTAGGGTCTTGTTGTTTCACATAGGCACAAGTTATTTCTAGGAGCATAGTGATTTTTCTTTTCTTTTGATGAAACTGTGTGTTGATTGTTCCTTGTTTTCTTTGTCTTTAAAAGAATGGATGGAAATAGGAACAATGGGACTCGAGGTCGCGGTAGACTTAGAGGTGCTACTGGGCGAGGTGTTGGCCGAGGACGAGGACGAGGCCGTGGTCAAGATGAGAATCTGACTGATACTTCCATTGAAGAGAGTGTTTAGTATCCTCATTATGGGGGAAGCCATATTTCTAGGGATGATACGGGGTCTGGTAGTAGGATTAGGTCCTCTGGTAGTTCCAGGACGATTCGGGTTGACGGGGGTGAAGCCGAACCTCAGGTTATAACTCTAGAGAATCTCCAGATGATGATGAATATTGTGATTACAACAGCGCTAGATCTGAGGCTTGGACCACGTGAAGGCGGGGAGAATGTAGAGACTGCAGCAAGGAATGAACCACTCCCCAGTGAGAGATATCAAAATGGGAAGTCTTGGGTTCAGTATTACCAGGAGTTTCTGAAGATGAAACCACCTACATTCAGTAGAAAGGGAGGTGCAATCGAAGCACATCAATGGTGCAACAGAATGGACAAGAAACTATCTCAATTTGACTGCTCATGAGCATTTAAGCAGAGAATGGCTGCGTTTCAACTGGAAGAAAATGCAGCAACCTGGTGGGAGTCCATGAGTAGGACTGTTGATGTTATGGAATGCCATTAGGTAGTGTTCAAACAACATTTTCTTGAGCATTACTTCCCGCATGTCGAGCGTCAGGAGATGATCAGACAATTTGAGAGTCTACACAGAGAGAGGATCAGACGGTTGTAGAGTATGAGTGTGAGTTTGACCGACTTTCACTTTTTGCTGCTCACCTCATCCCTACAGAAGCATATCGGATTGCGAGATTTTTGAGTGGATTGAACCGTGGGATTTCTCTCATATCATTGCAAACCCTAGTTTTGATACATAAGACAAGGTTTTGAATTATGCTAGGGCACATTGCTTGAGGATTCAAGAGGCAAAGAAGAAGAGAACTAGCAGAGTGGATACTAAGGGTACGGAGAAAAGGGAGAATAAGTATGGGAATGCTAGTGGTCAGAAATGTCATTTCCACCAGGGTAATCAGGGTTGGAAGAAACCACGAGCATACGAGGGGAATAGTAATACTAGTGCCATAGTTCGAACCCCTCAACCAAAGAGAGAAGAGGAATACGTATTTAGGGGACCATGTTATCACTTCCAAGAAAAAGGACACAAGGCTCGTGATTGTCCAAAAAAAGGGCAAAACTCTAGAGGAAGATGAACGACGTCAAGGACAGAACCATCCACATGGACGAGGGCCTCAGCCTCGGTTGAATGCTGTCATGCCTCAGAATAGTGAGGGACCGGTAGTAATGCTGGAAGGTACCTTCTTTATTCTCACTCGTCATGGTAGAGTATTGTTGGATACTGGAGCTACCAATTCTTTTATATTTGTTATGTTTGTGAAAACGTTGCATGTTATGTTAGAGAAGTGTTCTTATGTTGTTTCATCACCAATGGGTGGTTCAGCATCTATCGATCACATGTTTAGGTCGTGCATTATTCGTATAGGCACTATTGATTTTACTGCAGACCTTTTTGTTATGAAGTTAGATGTGTATGATGTGGTATTAGGCATGGATTGGCTTGAGGATCATCATGCTAGGTTAGACTGTTATGCTAAGACAATCACTTTTATTATTCCTGAGGAGGGTGAGATTGTCGTGTCCGACTTGATGGGGAGTTCACAACATACCAGTAGGTTGTGTAGTGTTTTACTGGAGGGGTCATCATCAGAGACTTCACCTTTGGAGTCTATCGAAGTAGTATGTCTGTATCCATAGGTGTTTGGGGAGATACCTGGTTTGCCACCGCAAAGGGAGGCAGATTTTTGTATTGAACTGGAATCAGGCACTACACCTATAGCCAAAGCCCCATACCGTATAGCGCAGGTGGAGATGAGCGAACTGAAGAAACAAGTGGAGTAATTGCTAGGTCAAGGCTTTATTAGACGAAGCAGTTCTCCATGGGGTACACCAGTATTGTTTGTGGCGAAGAAGGACGGGTCGTTGAGAATGTGTATTGACTATCAAAAGTTAAATGAGGTTACAGTAAAGAACAAGTATCATTTACCAAGGATAGACGATTTGTTTGATCAACTAAATGTTGCAAAGTGGTTTTCTAAGATCGATCTGAGGTCTGGGTATCATCAGGTAAGAGTTCGTGAAAGTGATATTCCCAAGACAGCTTTCGTGAATCGTTATGGCTCATTTGAATTTTTGGTGATGCCTTTTGGGTTGACAAATGCACTGGCAGTATTCATGGATTTGATGAACCGTGTATTTCGTGAATTTCTGGATAGGTTTGTGATTGTGTTCATAGATGATATACTGATTTACTCTAAAACTTCCGAAGATTACGAAAATCATCTTCAACAGGTATTAAAGACTTTGAAAGTGCATCAGTTGTATGCCAAGTTCGAGAAGTGTGAATTATGGAAGAAAGAAGTGAAATTTTTAGGTCACGTAGTATCAGGTTCTGGCATATCCGTTTATCCCTTTAAGGTTCAGGACGTATCGGACTGGAAGCAACCCAGAACAGTGACTAAGATCCGTAGCTTCTTGGGGTTGGATGGTTATTACCGTAGGTTTATTCAGGGATTTTCAGTTCTGGCAGGTCCCTTGACGAACCTGACGAAGAAAGATGTTCCTTTCAAGTGGAGTGTTGAGTGTGAGCGGGCTTTTTGTGAACTTAAAAGCAAGATGACTCCTGCACCGGTTTTGATCATTCCGGAGAGTGGAGTGAAGAAGGTAATTTTTACTGATGCTTTGATTCAGGGGTTGGGATGTGTGTTGATGCAGAATGACAGGGTAGTTTCCTACGCTTCGCGACAGTTGAGACCTCATGAGTGAACTACCCTACACATGACCTTGAGTTGGCCGCTTTGGTGTTTGCGCTTAAGATTTGGAGACATTGTTTGTATAGTGAGAAGTTTGAGCTCTTTTCTGACCATAAGAGTCTCAAGTATTTATTCTCTCAGAAAGAGTTGAATATGCGTCAGAGGTGATGGATGAAATTAATAAAAGATTACAACTTCAAGTTGGAATATCATCCATGGAAAGCTAACATGGTGGCTGACGCTCTGAGCCGACAACCAATGGGAATAGTAGCTTCGTTGATGGTACAACAGTGGAGTATGTTAGAAGAGGTGGCTTGTTTTGATTTCGACATGGGTACGACTAAAGGTAAAGATTTTTTCTTTGGTAGTATGGTTATCGGTCCATCTCTATTGCGTCGAATTGTGGAAGCTCAAGATGAGGATGAATGGTGTAAGAGTCAACTAGAGAAAATACAGGAAATAACGGATAAAAGCTTTGATGTTGGTCAAGATGGTGGGTTGAGGTATCGTGAAAGGTTATACGTACCAGATGTTAAGGATTTGAGACGAACAATTTTAGATGAAGCATACCGAAGCAAGTATACTATACATCCTGGTGGTAATAAGATGTATAAGGATTTGAAGCGGCAATATTGGTGGTCTGGGATGAAGCGTGATGTAGCAAACCACGTACGAAAGTGTCTGACTTGTCAGCAAGTAAAGATCGAACACCAAAACCCAGCTGGTAAGTTGCAGCCTTTACCTATTCCGGAGTGGAAGTAGGAAAACATATCCATGGATTTTATTACTGGGTTACCGCGATCGATTAAGGGTCACGACGCAATCTGGGTGATAGTAGATAGATTGACGAAATCAACACATTTCTTACCGGTCAAGACAAACGATTCTGGTGACAAGTTAGCTCAGTTGTACATGGGTGAGATAGTTAAGCTTCATGGTGTCCCAGTATCTATCGTTTCTGACAGAGATTCATCTTTTACATCACGGTTCTAGAGGAGTTTTCAGACGTCTTTAGAGTCTTCGTTGAACTTTAGCACAACATTTCATCCTCAAACTGACGGAAAAACCGAACGTGTGAACCAAGTACTTGAGGATATGTTGAGGTGCACTATTATTGATCTTGGAGGTAGTTGGATGAATCACTTACCTTTAGTGGAGTTTGCATACAACAATAGTTACCATTATAGCATTGGCATGGCTCCGTTTGAGGCGTTGTATGGCATACCTTGTCGTTCACCTTTATGTTGGACAGAAGTTGGAGAATCCAAACTCACGGGTCCAGAAATTATTCGTGAGACGTCCGAAAAGATTGCAGTAATTAGAGAAAGATTGCGCACAAAACAAAGCACACAAAAGAGTTATGTGGACAAGAGACGTCAGGATCGGGAATATGAAGTCGGAGACCTAGTGCTTCTCAAAGTTTCACCCATGAAGGGTGTGTTACGTTTTGGTAAGAAGGGAAAACTTGCTCCTCGTTTTATAGGACCATTTCCTATTGTGGAAAGGATTGGGAAGGTGGCTTATCGTCTTGCTCTACCAGAAGTGCTAGCTGGGGTTCATAATGTTTTTTACGTATCTATGCTTCGAAAGAATGTGCGAGACGCAGATCAACACTCAGTAATAGACTATCAGGATCTGGAATTACAAAAGGATGTATCTTATGAAGAAAAGCCGTATAGAATCATGGATCGCCGAGAGCATGTCCTTCTAAGGAAGACCATTCCTATGGTTAAGGTTCAGTGGCACCATCTCAATGACAAGGAAGTCACCTGTGAACGTGAGGAGGACGTGGTGACTCGTTACCCTGATTTCTTCAACAATCTGGTAAGTACAATATCATTTCGAGGACGAAAACTTTTCTTTTTAGGGGGGGAGATTGTAAAACCCCTTATCCTAGAACAACTTATCCTATAATATCTGACTTAGGTTAGTTGGTAGGCTAGTTACTCCCACACAGTTTGGAACGTGGGTTTTAGTTAGGAATTCATGGGAGGAAAAATCCGAGTAATTATAGGAAGTCTAATTAAGAGTTTTGAGAGGCTAGGGTTTTGTGGTGGGAGAAAAAAAAAATAGCTGTCTAAAGAGTTTTTCGTCCATTTTTTTTCTTAGATGTCGCAAGAGAAATTTTGAAGAAGTAGGAAGACGGATTTAAGAAGTATAATTGAAGTTTATAGAGAGATCGTCATAATAGCGAAACAGGTAGGTTCTCTAATCCTTATTCCCATTATGTTGGTATGTTAACTGTAAGTAGGTTTTTCTATCTCTTATAAGGTTCATAGCTGAATCTAGTGGAGTTAATGGTTTCTCTTGTTATGGAGTTTAATTTTTGTTTTAGCAAAACAGTTGCACAAATAAGTCTGTACACTTCTTCTTTTCAAACATTTTTAGTACTTCGTTCCTAGCTGTGTGAGATGTATTGTGTTTTCTTTATTAACAAGATCCTTGTTATCATAACAGAATGGGAGATTGGGGTCATGCCTAAGGAAAACATTGGTGAAGCGACCTCCCTGTTCCGATGGATATCATGAAAAAAAATTGAATGTTGATCAGTAGAGAGTTACTACTTGGCCTTAGAAAGTAACCTTTCATTAATGATTCTCTGACTTATACAAGCTTTCTTACTTGAATGGCAAGATCTTATATATATATAGTTTTGTGTTATATAGACTTATGTAGTACTTTCTTAGTTTGGAATCATACTTTTAGAATTGTATGATCTAGTACTGTGTTAGTTTAAGATTAGTCAAACTTAATACTATGTCGATGGGATTATATGTTGTATAGATTACATGGTATTTTATGTATTGAGTCAATTGTGGTCAGGTACTTATTAGCAATCGGTCTAATGATGTTTGAATTTTAATTGATTCATTTCTCTTGATCAAGATGTACTTGAGTTTGTAATATGAAGCTTAATTATGAGCCTTATACAGTTGCAATAATGATTGGTACCATGGAAATAGTACTGCCAAATAAGCCAAATTTTTGGTTCTAGTGTTTAAGGACCCAGGGGATAGATTGTGTATGCCTGTGTCAACGTCGCGACCAGATGGGTCGTTGGTCATGTTGTGGTATGGTTGATAAGGTAATGTTAGGTCAAGATAAATAGCAATGTCTTGTTTGATGTTGTAGTTGGCTCGAATCCCATAAATTTTAGGCGACGACCGAGGGGTCGCCTAAAAGATATGGATCTATTATCTTGAATTGGGTCGACAACACTATCTTCCTACGCACTGTAGGGAATTAAGTGGACTACGCAAGGATCAACATGTGTCGCCGTAAAGTTAGAGAATGAAACTATAAATAGGGGAAGTCGATTAGTTTCGTGGGTGGGAAACCTGTTTTAGTTTCTTTTACATACAACTGTTTTATACGCCTTTGTGTTTTCCTGGATTCTATAAAGTTCTATATTTCTGTTTAGGTCGTCGACCTTACTACTTTTAAAGAGATACTCCTATAAATTATTTTTTACCTTACGAAGTCATTTCATGAACCTTGGTTTGCTAGTTTATTAGTAAAGGGCATAAGGGTACGAGAACCTACTTTAAGTTGGGGTCTGACCCAACTTACTATTATTTTTCAGGGAACGGTGGCCGCGGAGCAACCTAACTAGTAAAGCGACTTTTGTTCCGGAAAGCTACATCAACTTTTATCTTCAAAGTGCTTAAACAATCAAATTTTTTTATAGTTTGACTTTAAATCCAGACTTCTTTACTTTAAGTAAGATTCTTATCATTCAAATTAAATAACCGACTTGCGCGTCGAAGATAGACAATTGTTTTTTTAAAGACTTTCTTTTACCAGATTTCTTTTATAACTCTCGTCTTTTATTTAAATAAGATCCTTTGTTGTTTTTTAAACTTATTACCTTTAAGAGACCCACACGATAGCCGGATCTCCATTTGTTGGCTTGAAGGTTTTGAGTGTGTAAAGTCTTCCATGAGTATGCCACACTTCTATTTTAGGGCGGCCGACCTAGAATTATGAGGTGGGGCGTTACATTAGAAAACATAAGATGGCTATAGGTTGGTCAATTGCAGATATGAAAGGTATTAGTCCTAGTGATTGCATGCATCATATTTTATTGGAGGAAAATACTAAAACGTCTAGAGAAATGCAACGTAGATTGAATCCTAACATGAAAGAGGTTATGAGAGAGGAAGTTCTAAAACTACTAGATACAGGTATCATATACCCGATATCCGATAGTATTTGGGTCATCCCCGTTTAAGTTGTACCCAAGAAATCAGGAATCACTGTAGTTAAGAATGAAAGTAATGAATTGGTCCCTACCCGACAGACCGCCGGGTGGCAAGTATGTATTGACTATAGGAAGTTGAACAAGGTCACGAGGAAAGATCATTTTCCTCTTTCATTCATTGACCAGATGCTAGAGAGGTTAGCTGGACATAGGTATTATTGTTTCTTAGATGGTTATTCCGGTTATAACCAAATTCTTATTTCCCATGAAGAACAAGAGAAAACCACGTTCACTTGTCCCTTTGGTACATTTGTATATAGACGCATGCCTTTCGGTTTATGTAATGCACCCGCTACTTTTCAGCGTTGTATGTTGAGCATATTTTCAGACATGGTAGAGAGGTTTATTGAAGTTTTTATGGATGATTTTTTTGTTTTCGTGTCTTCGTTCGATGAATGTCTCCATCATCTCACTCTTGTCTTAGTGAGATGCAAGGAGAAGAATCTAGTATTGAATTGGGAGAAATGTAACTTTATGGTTCATTCAGGAATTGTTCTAGGTCATATTGTTTCTTCCAAGGGAATAGAAGTAGACAAAGCTAAAGTTGATTTGATTTCTAAGTTGAAACCCCCACGTACGGTTACGAAAGTTAGATAATTCTTAGGTCATGCAGGTTTTTATCGTCGTTTTATTAAGGATTTCAGTTAGATCTCACGCCCTTTATGCAACCTTCTAGGTAAGGACGTTACTTTTGTCTTTGATGAAACTTGTATTGCATCTTTTGAGAAGATGAAATTACTGTTAACTTCTGCCCCTATTATACAACCGCCTGATTGGAGTCTTCCATTTGAGATTATGTGTGATGCCTCTAATTATGCAGTTGGAGTTGTTTTAGGACAACGCAAGAATAAAGCACAACATGTCATTTACTATGCTAGTAAGACCTTGAATGATGCACAATTGAATTACTCTACAACTGAGAAAGAACTTTTATCGATTTTGTTTGCTTTAGAGAAATTTAGACCTTATCTTTTAGGGTCTAAGATTATTATTTTCTCTGATCATGCTGCCTTAAAATACCTTCTAACTAGGAAGGATACTAAACCTAGGTTGATTAGATGGATATTGTTGTTACAGGAATTTTATTTAGAAATTCGGGACAAGAAGGGTTCCGAGAATGTAGTAGCAGATCACCTTTCTAGAATCGTTTTAGAGTCTTCTGATGATGTTGTACCTATGCATGAAACATTCCCTGATGAACAATTGTTTGCTATTTCTCACTTGACTTGGTATACGGATATTGTTAATTATCTTGCTATTGATCAAATACCTGAAGATTGATTAAAACAAGATAGAACTAAATTTTTAGCTGAGGTTAAGCATTTCTTTTGGAATGATCCATATTTATTTAAATATTGTCCTGATCAGATTATGCGTAGATGTGTGCCTAATGATGAAGTTAGGAGTGTTGTCACTTTTTGCCATTCTTATGCTTGTGGTGGCCATTTTAGTGCTAAGAAAACTGCTGCAAAAATTCTGCGATGTGGATTTTATTGGCCAACTTTGTTTATGATTCTCACGAGTTTTGCAAGATTTGTGATAGGTGTCAAAAGTTAGGTAGGATTACTAGGAGGAATATGATGCCGTTTAGCTCCATATTGATAGTTGAGATATTTGACGTATGGGGAATAGACTTCATGGGACCTTTTCCCACTTCGAATGGTAATGTCTACATCTTATTAGCGGTTGATTATGTATCTAAATGGGTAGAAGCCATACCTACCAAGACGAACGATCGCCATGTTGTGATCAAGTTCGTTAGAGAATACATATTTTCTCGATTTGGTACCCCTAGAGCCATTATTAGTAATGGAGGATCACATTTTTGTAATATATCTTTTAAGAAACTTTTAAGTAAGTACTCCATTACACATAAAGTTTCTACACCATATCATCCCCAGACTTGTGGTCAAGTCGAAGTTTCTAACCGACAAATTAAGCAGATATTAGAGAAAACAGTTAATCCTAATCGTAAAGATTGGTCTACACGGTTACTGGATGCACTTTGGGCATATCGGACTGCTTATAAGACACCCATTGGTATGTCTCCCTTTAGACTTGTCTATGGAAAATCCTGCCATTTACCTGTTGAGTTAGAACACAAAGCCTACTGGGAAATTAAGACCTTTACTGTTGATTTGTCTACAGCTGGGAATCACCGTAAACTTCAACTCAATGAGTTAGAAGAAATTAGGAATGATGCATATGAAAATGCAAAGCTTTATAAAGAGAAAACTAAAGCGTTTCATGATAAATCGGTTAGTCGAAAGTCGTTTGAACCTGGACAGAAAGTTCTCTTGTATAATTCTAGGTTGCATTTATTTCCTGGTAAGTTAAGATCTCGTTGGACAGGCCCGTATTATATCAAATAAGTTTTCCCTTATGGGGATGTCGAACTTGAGAACAGAGAATCTGGTAATGTTTTCAAAGTAAATGGACAAAGAGTGAAACCATATTTAGATCTTAAGAACACCGAGGTGGAAACTGTCCTCCTCGAAGACCCGGTCTATCAAGACTAACAATGTTTGGGATCATGTTTAGTGTATATTAGTAAGATTTTTGTTTTTGTTTCTTTTTGAAGGGAAACAAGTATCATTTGCTTCATGGGAGTCAACCCATCAGATTTGTTTCCTTCACCTTATCTTTTTTGTTTTTGATTACTTTTTTTATGCCATTTTAGGATTTCCCATCTTGATTTTATATTGGATGAGTTAGTTTACATTGAGGACAATGTAAAGTTTAAGTGTGGGGGAGTTAAGCATATAGAATTCTTAAGTATTCACTTTTTAGGCAGAAAATTTTACTAATTATTTGCATGAAAACCTCCAACTTTTAGATATTTTAGAGTCACTTAGTATACTTCTAGCTACGTTTACATACGGAGTTCTCACCGAAATAACTGAATTTAGAAGTACTAGGGAACTATATTCGGGGTGCTTAGTTGTTGAGAGGCTAGAGCTGACAAAAAGGGACTTAAACCGCCGGTGGCGAGTTCACTATTAGAGTTGTGATCATTCAATACCCTGAGTGAGGCACCAAACCTTCAATTGTCCGTTTAGAGTGTTTCATATGCTCAAATTTCGGGTAGAATGATGAGCTACCCAACCTCGCACCATTTCAGCACTACTTTGATCTCTTGAGTTCTAATTCTATCAATCACGAGGGTGACATCAGAATTACGAAAAAACCTTACCTTGTAGTCTTATTTGCAGTTGCCACCACTCTATTTTTCTCGACAACAATAGGTCCATAGAAACATATCATCATTAAAAAGCGTATGATTACAAATTTTAAGAAAGTTGAAGATGTTTCAGGTTTATAAGCAACACTACAAGGAGCAAAATTCTATATCCTAGTTGAAAAGTAAGTACAAAAGCGGAAAAATTAAAATAAGTGGATTTTTATGAAGTTTATGACACCGAGACAATATAAGTTGTGAAGATTCAAGTGGTAAAGCCCTTTTTCCACGGTCATATTAATTTCATTGTTAGTTTGTACTTCATATATTTATGTCAAAAAATAAATAATTACAAAATCGAAAAAATATATTTGTTTTTTTTTTACTTTAGAGTACATTTGTTTTTATATTTATTCACTAAGTCCGTGGGGAAGAAGAAATCTATAAAGAGTTTTAAAAAGCAACAAGAATTTGAGAAGAAAAAAGTTATAAATTGTCAGAGTTCTATGAAGTTCAAGAGTTCATCATCTACAGTTGAAACCGAAGATGTTTCTATGGGACGCAGTGAGAGTGGTGTTGATTGTAGATTTGGTGAGAAGGTGAGTGAGCATTCCCATCCTCGCATAGTAGTTGATTTCCTTTCGTAGAGATCATCAGAAAACAAGTATTTTTCTTCCCACATTTCTATGGGATACTCGGATATAATTCAGAAGGATTTTCCTTCTTACCCTTCAACATGTGCAGGATTTCTATCTTCATTCCTGCCTGCACACATGAGAACCATAAAGTGCGTCCTTTGAGTGTCAAATTCATAAAACCCTATTGGTGAGGAAGAAACATTCGGTTGCTCTCGATTCTGAATTCTTTCATATGGTGGTTTTCTCCTAACTCAAGAGTTAAGCATGATAATAATGTTCTTTGATACATCTGACTTCTTATTATTAGTTTGCAGAAACTTTATGTCTTCGTAGCTCTTTGGATGCAGGTGTTTTGGAATATTTAGAAGTTGGAGTAGGTTTTGTGGGTAAATCTCTAGTAAACCCTCACGATAAAAAACTCGTCCACTAGGGACACTTAGGGGTTTAAAGGCTTGTTACGCATGCTAAGTGTAACCGTTTCCTCAACGAAAGGGAGTTGTATTTTATGTTAGTTTAGATTTGTAGTTTGCTCGAGGACTAGCAAGTTCCAAGTGCGGGGGAATTTGATAAGTAGATAATTTATATATTTTAAGTATCATTTTATTATACTTATTTGCTAGATTTTGTGTGAATTACCGTGTGTTAGTATTACTTTTGTAGTTTATGTGTTTTATTAGGTTACATCTCTGAAACAAGTGAAATGGAGCTTTACAAGAGAATAATTTACAAAGACCCAGTTTAAATCAGTATATTCCAGTATTTCTACTCTTCATCTTGTAGAAAATTGCATTACGAAGCCGACGGCGAAAGAACGAGGTTGATCCGACTTCGTATGAGAAAATTATGAACGAAACAAAAATTAAGGGCAAATTGGTCATTTCCAAGGAGATTACTATTAACACCCCCTCATACGTTAAGGGGAATCTGAAATTCAAATGTATATATGGGCGCCTGCACTATTACTTACGGCTGCCAAGTTTTAAATACTATTTAAGGAACCAACAGGTTTATTCGAGGCCATCCTTCTCTTTCTTCTTCATACTTTCGAACAGAAAAGAAAAGTTCGAGCTTTTATTCCGGTGATGGTGGCAGATGGATCTCAGGTCAGAGTTAATGAGGCTGTGATCAATTTTAACGGCAGAGATGATGGGTCTGTGATGGTTGATGCTGCTGTGATGATCATGATTCCATAATGATTGAAGATTGCAGATGATGGCAGTGATGGGTGTTTGGATGTTGTTAGAGCAGGGAGAACCTCAGTGCTGCAACATGAGATGATAT